>JAPPVO010004187.1:0-13048 GCA_030407325.1 Camellia japonica | reverse complement strand
GTTTTAAAGAGTGTACGAAATTAAGGGTTGATGGTTAATACCGGTTGTTCAGGGTGAGCCCTGTTTTTGAGAATTCTCACGTAAATTGTATCGCGAAACCCTAAGATGGCACGAGACTTATTTGAACCATTTTCGGTATTCGGTTTTGGAATAAGGGTGGATGTACAGGTAGCACACAGGGAGGTTACGTACCCCTGGTAGACCGTTTCCTTGAGGCAGACCACAGATGCCACTACTTGGGTACATAACTCCAGACGTGGGCATCCCTGGTAGTTACGGTTGGTAACACTTGAATATTTGACCAATGGGGGGTTTCAAATTAACTGTTGCCATGCTTAGTGGTTGGTAAGTTAAATCTCTTTGGTGAGATTTTGAGTGTCACCTAATTTATTAGAATTATTGAAATTATTTTAATGGTTGTAATTTATGTTTACAATTATATTGTTATCTCATGTTTATAATCTCATTATTTTTCTCTTAAAAAGAATGGTAGGTTGGTTATGTTTTCTTACTGTGTTGTAAAACTCATGGCATATATTTTTGTTGCCCTGATGTTTTATGCCAGGTTTTGACGAGGAAATAATTGAAGCTGAAATGGAGTTGACGCTAACGTAGAGCCTTGGCTGACTTGAAACCATGACTAGAGTCAAATAACTTTTATTATTTTATATGTATTAGCTATTAAGGACTTTATAATTTCATTTGATGTTATATTTGGATAATTTTAAGTTTTTATTTAATATTATTTGAACCTTTGGTTATGTACGAGAGTTAGAATGTCCTATTAAGATGCCAACTTTTTGATTTATTAAGTCATTTTGTTTATTTAATTTCCCTTGATGTTCCAAAAATTTGGGGCGTCACAATACTCCTCCCAAATAATATCTGATGCCTTTAATAGTAGAAATGAAATCATGTTGCCAAGAAGCATGGAATTGGATTATGGACTGGTGCAGCAAGCCTCACACTGATGCAGACCACCCTCCAGAAAACAGCACCAAAAACTCAAGGTCACACTCTAAAAGCTCATGGCCATCTCAACCTCCACCCATGTAAATACTGACCAAACCAAAAACAAAAAGGCAGCAGCATGAAGATCAGGACAGCAATAGAAATCTTTGCTCAGCCAACACCCCTACTGCAGAACCTTACTTGTTATAGATTGTTCACAATATTAGTTACTGAAAAACCTGAGCAAGAAGAGCCAGCAGCTTTGCTCCACATCGCAACTCGCGCTTTAATGACCTTACACAGCTCCTCAAAATTTGGATGAATGCCATTAAAAATACAATCATTTCTCAGTTTCCAGATGGACCAACGCACAGCCAGAGGCATGGCCTTCCAGAACACCCTCTCTTGTTTTTTCAACCTTATACCAGCCCACCATTCTAGTAAACAGTGCATAGTACCAGGTTGAACCCACTGCAAACCCCACCATTTTAGCATATGTGACCAAACCTTCCAAACAAAAGAGCAAAGCAGAAGCACATGATTTACACTCTCCACTTCCACATTGTAGAAAATGCAATTCACATTGGCCTCATCAGAGAACACTCTAATTCGATGCAAAACGCTGGAAGTCTTTATCCTTCCTTTCCATGCTAACCAACCAAAGAATTGAGTTCTAGGTGAAGATACATTGTTCCATATAAGATCTGTTACCTTACACGCTGTACCTAAAGAATTATCGCACCACTTATAAGCAGAGGAAACAGTGAAGTTTCCTGATGGGTCTGCTTTCCAATACAAACAATTAGCCATATTTTCCCTAAGGACTGGAGCATTAATCAGCAACAGTTTCAATCTATTCAAATCCTCCACCTCCCATTGAAAGAGTGATCTTCTGAAATTGAGGTTCCACTCCACCTCACTATTTCTTCTGATATGCATCACATTCACAGATTCAAACTTATCCAAAGACAAGGAATAGAGCCTAAGGAAAACTTCCATCAAGCACACATTATTACACTATGTACCTCTCCAGAACAGAGTGTTTTTTCCATCCCTAATCACTGGAGCAAAGTTTTCTTTAAAGAATTCCACCAAATCAGGTCTGGTTCTAGCAACATCCAAAATGTTAGCCCAGATACGTGAGTTCCTGGTGTTATCAACAGGTTCTGGACACCACCCAACACCCACCTGATTGTATTTGTTATATATCACCTGTTTCCACAGAGCATTAGGTTCAGTCCCAAACCTCTACTACTATTTCAATAAGAGGCAATCATTCATAAGTCTAATCCTTTTTACCCCTAAACCCCCCTGTTGTTTGCTTTTAGAAATGTCCTTCCATTTGACCAAATGTATTTTCCTTCTAAAGCCATCCCCACCCCATAGAAAATTGGATTGAATTGACACAAATTCCTTAGCAACCCCTGCTGGCATTTTGAACAAAGATAAATAATAAATTGGTAAGCTAGACAACACAGATTTAATCAAAGTAGCCTACCAGCAAAAGAGAGGAATCTTCTCTTCCAAGAAGCAAGTCTTTGTTTGCATTTGGCTAACACTGGCTGCCATGTCCTTTTTCTCCTTGGACTTGTACCCAGAAGGAGTCCTAAGTATTTTAGGGGCAAACTTTGATGTAGACAATTGAGCTTATCAGCAAATTCCTTGGATGGTTCATCTGTTAACCCAACTCCACACACCACACTCTTGTGGTAGTTAATTTTTAGACCTGACAACACTTCAAAACATCTCACGATCCTCTTTATGTTATTAACCTCTCCCCTATCGGCATCACAGAATAGGATTGTGTCGTCTGCAAATTGCAGGTGGGTGATCCTAAATGCAATTGATCCAACTGCTGCCCCTTTGATCAACCCCATCCATTTTGCTCTTTCCAGCAGGATATTCAGGCCCTCAGCCACAATGTTAAAAAGGAAGGAGGATAGAGGGTCACCTTGTCTAAGACCTCTTTGTGGGCTAAATTCTGAGGTTGGCGAACCATTTACCAAAATAGAAACTTTGGCTGATGAGACACACTCCCTCATCCAACGAACCCATTTAAACCCCAAAACCAAAATTTGAAAGTATAGTAAATAAGAAATTCCAATTGATTGAGTCATAAGCTCTTTCAAAATCTAGCTTTAGGACAATACCACTGTTTTTACTCTTCTTCCAGCCATCCACAATCTCATTGGCTATCAACACCCCATCTAAGATGTTTCTGCCCCCAATGAATGCTGATTATGTAACACTAATAATTCTAGGCAACACTATTTTGATTCTGTTTGCTAATACTTTTGCCAAAATTTTATACAAAGAGCAAATGAGACTAATAGGTCGGTAATCATTCAAACCAGAGAGGTTCTCATTCTTAGCAATCAAAGCAACAAAAGGGCTATTAATACCTTTGACCAATTTTGCATTTTGGTGAAATTCCTGCATGAATTGCAGCACATCTACCTTGATCACCTTCCAACACTTTTTAAACATCATAAGATTAACCATTAGGTCCAGGTGCTTTGTTTCCTTCACAACTCTTAACCTCAGCTTCAATCTCAGCTTCTGTAAACTCAGCTTTCAAGAGCTCAACATCTTCTCTATCCCCAATGGATAAGAAATGTCCAGATAGCCTTGGTCTATTGCACCATGATTCAGTAAATTGGTTAATAAAATGCTGTTGAACTGCAGCCCTCACCTCCACAGGATCCTCGTTAACAGTTCCATTAACTATTATTGAGCACAGAGAATTTCTGATTCTCTTAGAGTTGGCCATAATGTGGAAAAATTTTGTGTTCCTATCTCCTTGTGTTGACCACTTGATTCTAGATTTTTGTAACCATGCCCATTCCACCATTTTACTCAGTTTCCAAGCTACACCTTTAGCCTCTCTTCTTCTAGCTTGCTCTGCTTCAGATAATGGTCTTTCTTCAGCACTTATATCAAGTGCATGTATCTCCTCTTCAACTTGATTAAGTTTATGCTCCACATCACCAAAGACTTCTTTAGCCCACTGCTTCAATGCCAGTTTTAGTATTTTGAGCTTCTGGAGACACTTGAAACTAGCCCATCCCACCACATTAGCTTCTATCCACGTCTTTTCCACAAAAGATCTGAACTTTGGATGTAGGGTCCAAGCATTTAAAAATTGAAATGGAGTTGGACCCCAATCTCACTCATCCTCTATCGACAGAATAGGACAGTGATCTGAGACCTTCCGAGACAGCCCCCAAAGATTAAAATTAAACATTTGTAACCATTCTGGATTAAGCAAAAACCTATCAATTCTACTCCACTTCTCTCCCTCTTGAGAATTGCACTAGGTAAATTTCATTCCCATCATTGGTAAATCAGCAACTTCAAGTTTATCAATTAACTCATTAAACTCCCTCATACATTTATCTCGCCTAGAACACCCTTCATTTCTGATATATTCTTGATCTCATTGAAGTCCCATCCCAAGCACCAAGGTTTATTGTATACCAACTTTAATCAAACCAAGCTATGCCACTCCACATTTCTTCTCCCCATATCATTTGGACCATAGATATTTAAAATCACACAATCAAAACTGTTATAGAGAGTACCTAATAAAATTATGAAGTTCCTATTGCTGCAGCAATCAACCAGTTGAAATACTTCTGGTTCCAGATGCATAATAGACCACCAGCAGCTCCTGCTGAATCAACTGCCGTGAAATCCATTTGTTCTCCGCCCCAGATTGATCTAACAAACTTTTCATTAATTGTGGATCTCTTGGTTTCTTGTAGTAGCACCATATCAACCATTCTTTCATAAAACACTTGTATAATCTTCCTCCTTTTCTCAGGCCTTCTAACCCTTTTACATTCCAAGATAAAAGCTTCATTAAATAAACATTTTTCAGCTCCTAAACACCCAGAGCAGCTGTTTAACAAGCATTCCCACCCCTATTCCTCATTTTTTCCTTGTCATTTGCTTCCAAATCCATTAATTTCCTAAGGACTACATCATCATTCCCTTCACAGTTCACACCAAGGATGCGCCCAATTTGGAGTGATGCTTCAACCTCAATGAGTAGTAGTCTCCTATTGTTTGATTCAGATGCCGCTGAGAGTGAGAGAGCTGCAACCGCCGACCTAAACACTGCGCCTTTCTTCAAATTTAGAGAAGTTCCAGCCATTAATTTACCCCTTTGGAGACTACCTTTTTTCTTATGATAATTGCTAGAGGGTTCTTGTAATTGCTCCCTCTTGCTGGCTATTCTCTTCTGAATTGATTTTGCAGAAAAACCCAATATCTCACTACTTATCTCTCTTCCATTCCGGGCTAGTGTTTCCTCACCACTACAAGGTTGAATAGAATCTTCTAAGTTGGATTAGACCCCCAATGTTTTAACTTCAGGTGCTTTGTGGGTTTGGGTTTCCACACAATTCAATTCATGGGCTTTAGTCAAGACAACCTCAATGTTAAGCCCAAGCCTTATTAAATCAGATCCACTTAGACTTTTCAAGAGGCCTGGGTCACTGATATCATCATCAACAGGCCTATTCGCCCCATTTTGAATGTTGACAAAGCTCATCACCAGAGCTACCACCCTACCCACGCATGCACCCCAAAAATTGCTTTCCCTATGCCGCTGACAGTTTGAGCCACCACAAACGTGCTTTTACAGCTAGCCTCCCCTTCCCTGCCATTATAATCATCATTTCTTGGGTCACTAATCCTTACTGTTATGTCTCCATCATCATCCACCTCATTGCCTACTTGTGTCTCCACGTCATCATCACCATCTTCTTGCTTGCTCTCTACTTCCACCATCTGGGTAACTTCATCGCCATAAGAGCTATGTTTCGCACTATTATCATGTTGATGATGGCAAATACAGTGTTTATTCACCACCTTCGCAGTAACGATCTGATCTTCACAAACTTTTATCAGATAAAGTACCCCTTTGCAGTCCAAATTGATTGTTTTGTTGATGGATTCTATGCACTTCGTGACTATTCTTACATTGCCGCAGATCAAGTTTTCCATATTAGATGTATCATCAGCCAGACCAATCACTTCCCCCCCATAATCTGCCTATTGAATAAAAGGTGTTGTTGTTCCATACGTTTAAGGGCACCCCATAACAGCTCAACCAGACATCTCTGTCTTGTGCAATAGCCATCCCCTATTTCCATTTTGTAACCGATTCAGCCCATTCCTTAGCCCAAACCTCCATTTGCTTGAGTTTTCCACCGATGGAAATAATAGAACTGTCTCTACCACCTCCTTCTCAAACCTCAATATCCTCTATACCTCTATACCTCAATTCTTTTTTGAAATATACCCCGCAACACAGTGGTTTTAATCGCACAATGGCACTGTTGTACAACCATCCATTCCCTACTTCATATACTTTTACAGTTAAAGTTGCACCAGCGACAAACCCTTTCCCATTTACAACCTGGGCAAAGGATTCCTTGCCTTTTAGCTTCCAAGACACCATTCCTGTACCTCTCATTTCCTTTCTTTGGGTTGAACTCTGTAAAGGCCTTTTCTGTGCTTCTACACGTCGAACAAACTTTGCAACTTTCACTGTCAAAGCTCTGTTGTCACACCACAATCCATTTGCTTTTTGGACTGTCATGCTTGCTGCAATTGAGCAATTATATCTCACGAATCCAAACCTGGAGCGCATCATCTTCCTTCTTTTATGTGGTATGAAAACATCCTGCACCACTCCGAAGTGGGTAAACAAAGTATACAACCCTTTTGGGTCCATTGACTCTGGTAGATTATCAACAAAAACCATGTGGATGCCTGAATCCACCCTTTGATGTTTATTCCCTACACCTCCATACTTGCGTATCACTGGCTTCCAACCGCCTACCTCACAAGCCATCTTCATTGGAGAAAACTTGGACACTTCAACTAACAATTGACTTTCGTTGATCAAAAATAAAGAGAGTGAGTGCAAAAAGCATAATAAGTTTGATGTTATTACAGACCAAAATAATAATAATAAATTTGATGAAATTTTAGAAAGTATAAAAATTGGAGATGGTTTGCTTTCATAAAAAAGGATTAAAACATATTTTTAGGATGAGTTTAAGTATGGGAGATGCAATTACAGGCCAAAAACAATAATAACAATAATAATATCACTTCATTTCATTTCATCAGCTAGAGCATTTCTAATAATCTTTAATTTGTTGAGAAAAAAAGTAGAAGAAGAAGAAAACACTCCAATTATCTAATATTATACTGGCAGCTGTCAAATTTGTTGGAACAATCTTCACTGTATTTAAAAGATTTTAATTCTATTGTGTACAAAACAACAATTAGAATTTAAAGAAATAAAGAAAAGGAGAGAATTTGTTTGATTACAAAAATCAAACTCGAAATAAAAAAAAACAGAATAATAAAAACAGATTTTATTTTGTTACAAAAAAAATTAAAATCTGATTTAAATAAATAACAATAACACAAAAAATTAATTAAATAACTTACTTGATTTAATTTCTTCGAATTATAATCTGATCAAGTCTAGTGTTTGACACTGTGTCCTTAAGACAGATTCATCCTCTCCACGGTGCTTTCAGAATTTGGACGTCTATCTCCCAGGATGAAATGATCTTATCAACGAATAAAAGCAGCACTACAATTTATTCGTTCATCGAACACACTAGGTGTTTACACTCTTTCTTTCAGAAATAAAATGCAGCAAAATGCAGAGAGATTTATAGTAGAGGATGGAGTACGAAAATTGGAATTAAAATCCAAATGGGAGGCTGGTCTATTTATAGATGTAAAGGTGGCTCTTGGTTTTGAATTGAACAGGTATGATACATGTTGGCTTTGAATTCAAACAGATTTGAATCTGTTGGGTTTAAATTCAAACAGATACAAAAACGGGAAGAGCCCTGTTTGGGTGTGCATTAATACCAAACTGGTTTATTTCTGTTTGAAACGGGAAGGGCCCTGTTTGGATGTACAGTAAATCCAAACCAGTTTAATTTGAATTTTGGATTTTATTTTACCAAAAATAAAATTAAATTCAAATGTTTTTGGCCCAAAAAGATTAGTATTGGGCCGAACAAGCCCAACCTAACCTCACACCACGCACCCGCGCCCAAGCCCAGGCCCAGCCCAGCCCGCCCGACCGGACGGACGGACGGACGGCGGCGGCGGCGCGCGCGCGCGTGTGGTGATTTTTGGGTCCAATGGGTCTAGCCCATTTTGCCCATAACCTCTCCCTCTAAAACAGTTGGGTACCCCTTGGGGCACACTCCAAGTGCCAAACCCATGCCTTATAAACCCTTTCAAAACCTCCCACCAAATCAATGTGGGACAAGCCTTATTCAATACCTTTAAGGATTTTCCACCAAAACTCCATTTCCATGGAGCACACTTTGGCTTCAATTTCCCATTCACTCGGTAATGGTTTTGAGCAACCAAATATACCACATGAATCACAACGCGGCATAGAACACGTTACCACTTTGACCCGCGTAAATCGACGCACGGGGCCCACCTAAATATTAGACCAAACTTAGGATAAAATTCTGGTTTTACCTAGAATTTATAACCATTTCCAACAATCCCCCACATGAATGGAATTTGATGACAACGGCAATGCAACAATATGCAGACTTTATCGAAAGAGTATAAGTCGAAAATATCTTGCATCAGAATAGGTAGTTTTCGGCCTTGAACCTTCCCTAGTGATAACCTATCGGACTTACTGGCTAACCAATGGACGCGATGCCTTGAATTGTTCAGCCGTTTGTGTAAGCCAAGACAATAGATTTCATACAAAATATCTTCTGACACATCGTGGTTCTCACTGTTGTGTTCATTTTGGCCTTGAACGCACCTGGTTTTCATGAGTATTTCTAGAGAATGTAGCCTTTTTTCATTCTCAGAGAACCGGCCCCAGTTCAACACTCATATAGGTGATTCTTATTGTGAGTATCTCCTTATACTCGTCTTAATTTTATGCCTTAATCAAGATATAAGTAATCATTAAAAGCAAAGCTTATCCTAATGCCCCTGCAGACAACATATGTTGCAGATATCACTCTCACCATAGGAATGGGTAAGAAATTTTAATCCTTGGTGATTTCTGGCGAGCCATACATAACTTAGTTGTCCCTTTGAACTTAGTTCTTGGGATCTCCAGTCATATAAGTAGGATTACCATTATGACGACTCTTATGTAATAGGCTTTAATCCCATTCCCTTCGATGAACTATACACTAGCTCTTTTGTCAAACCTTTTGTTAACGGATCCGCAATATTCTCTTTAGATTTTATATAATCTATTGAGATTATTCCGTTTGACAACAATTGCCTTACGGTATTATGTCGACGACGAATATGTCGTGACTTACCGTTATACATATGATTCTATGCCCTGCCTATTGCAGATTGACTATCACAATGAATGCAAATAGCTGGCACAGGTTTTGGCCACATTGGAATGTCTTCTAAGAAGTGACGAAGCCATTCTGCTTCTTCTCCTGCTTTGTCTAAAGCAATGAACTCGGATTCCATTGTGGATTGTGCGATGCAAGTTTGTTTCGTGGACTTCCATGAAACAGTAGCGCCTCCTAGAGTAAAGACATATCCACTAGTGGATTTTGAATCTTTAGTATCCGATATCCAATTGGCATCACAATAACCTTCGAGTACTGCTGGATATCGAGTAAAGTTCAAACCATGATCACGAGTAAATCTTAGATATCTAAGAACCCGAATGATCGCTTTCCAATGGTCTTCTCCAGGGTTACTAGTGTACCTACTCAATTTACTGATAGCATAAGCTATATCAGGACGAGTACAATTCATTAGGTACATTAGGCTTCCAATGATTTGGGAGTATTTTAACTGAGACACTGTATCACCTTTATTTTTCGATAAATAAAGACTGATGTCGACAAGTGTTCTTGCTAAATTCAAATCATCCTTGATAAATTTATCAAGAATTTTCTCAATATAATGAGATTGAGATAATGCATATCCGTCAGATGTTTTAGTAATTTTCATTCCTATATAACATCTGCGACCCCATATCTTTCATATCAAATCTTTTGTTAAGCATTTGCTTAGTTAATTTGATCATGTTTTGACTGCTTCCAATGATAAGCATGTCATCCACATAAAGACAAACTATGACATATCCTTGGTCAGTGTTTTTAACATAGACGCATTTGTCACATTTGTTTATCTTAAACCCATTACTAAGCATTGCATGATTAAATTTTTCATGCCATTGCTTAGGTGCTTGTTTTAATCCATAAAGGGATTTTACAAGTCGACAAACTTTCTTTTCTTGTCCTGATACTACAAACCCTTCAGGTTGCTCCATATAGATCTTTTCATTTAGATCACCATTTAAGAAAGCTGTTTTAACATCCATTTGATGTATTTCTAAATTAAACAACGCTGCTATAGCAATAAGCATGCGAATGGATGTTATTCTTGTCACAGGGAATATGTGTCAAAATAGTCCAGACCTTCCGTTTGTCTGTAACCTTTAACTATAAGTCTTGCTTTATACTTGTCAATTGAACCATCTGCTTTCATTTTTTCTCTTGAATATCCATTTATATCCAAGAGGTTTAGAACCTGGTGGAAGATCCACCAATTCCCAAGTATGATTTTGCATAATGGATTCAATTTCATTATTAACAGCCTCTTTCCACAAAGGTGCTTCAGGACCTGTCATTGCTGCCTTAAAGCTTTGAGATTCATTTCTAACAAGTATATCAGAAAATCTGGACCAAAGGATTTAGATGTTCTCGCTCTCTTACTTCTTCTTGGTTCATCATCAGTTAAATCCTGTTGGTTGAGACCATTACTAGTCTCTCGTGCTTGATTGTCATTAGTCTCTTGACTTTGTGTACAATCATAAGTTCTTTTCAGTGAACTTAATTCCTGTCCTTTCTTGTAAGGAAAGACATGTTCAAAAAATACAGCATTCCTTGACTCTATAATAGTGTTCACATTTATATCAAGTATTTCTGATTTATAAGTCAGAAATCGATATGCACTACTATTCTGAGCATAACCAATAAACACATAATCTACTGTTTTTGGTCCAATCTTAGTCTTTTTAGGAACAGGAACTTCAACTTTTGCCAAACACCCCCACACTTTTAAGTATTTGTAGGAAGGTGGTCGACCTTTTCACAATTCATAAGGAGTGCTGTTGGTTTTCTTGTGAGGTATTCTATTAAGAACATAATTAGCAGACAATATTGCTTCCCCCATAAGTTCTGTGGTAAACTTGAACTTAGTAACATGGCATTCATCATTTCTTTTAGGGTTCTATTCTTCCTTTCAGCAATTCCATTTTGCTGTGGAGAATAAGGGCTGTAGTTTGGTGAATAATGCCATGTTGTGCACAAAATTCATTTAATGGTGCATCATATTCACCACCCCTATCACTTCTAACCATTTTAATGGTTTTACCAAGTTGATTTTTAACTTCTGTTTTGTAAGTTTAAACATTTCTAAGGCTTCATCTTTACTTCTAAATAAATAAACATAACAATATCTTATGCAATCATCGACAAATGTTATGAAATACTTTTTGCCTCCTCTAGTTTGAATAAATTTTAGATCACATACATCAGTATGAATTAATTCTAGAGGTTCGGTTTTCCTTTCAACTGATTTTCAACTGATTTAAATGGAGCCTTAGTTAGTTTCACTTCTACACAAACTTCACATTTATGATTAGGATTAATTTCAAACTTTGGTATATAATCTAAACCAATTAATCTACGCAAAGCATCAAAATTCACATGACCTAATCTACCATGCCATAAATTCGACTCAAGAATATAAGCAAAAGATGTGTTATTCTTATTCATAGCAACTTTTGGTACAACTGTCATTACATTTAGTTTAAAGAGACCATCACTCATGTATCCCTTACCAACATACATACCACTCTTTGTTAATACAAACTTATCAGACTCAAAAACAAGTCTAAAACCATTTTTACTTAACAAAGAACCAGAAACTAAATTCTTCCGGATGTCAGGTACATGCAGTACGTTGTTGAGGGTCAGTTCTTTCCCTGATGTCATCTTCAAGGTCACTTTCCCTTGTCCAGCCACAGTAGAAGTAGAAGAATTTCCCATGAAAAGTTGTTCACCATTTGCAGCCTCACTGTAGGTAGTGAACATCTTCTTGTCCGCACATATGTAACGAGTTGCTCCAGTGTCAACCCACCACTCTTTGGGATTTCCAACCAAGTTAGCCTCAGACACCACAGCAGAGAGGTTGATGTCATTCACTCCGTCAGAGATGTAATCCAATTCTGTTACATTGGCCTGATTAGTGGTCTTCTTACTTGTACTTCCATGATTCTTCTTAGCGCGGCGGCAGTCAGAAGCTCGATGTCCAGTCTTGCCACAGTTATAGCATTTTCCTTTGAACTTCTTGTTGCCATTTGTAGACACCCCATTTTTGACCGTCCTCAAGACTTGGACGTCACCGTTGGAACGCTCGGTGATTATCCATGTTTGTGTTCGTTTTGAGTCCCCGGAGGTCCCGGCTGCGCGTCGTGCCTCAGGACCTCTCAACCGGCTTGTTCTGTGCTTGGTTTTACACCAAGACTTGTGTGTTTTTACATTTTGAGGGTAGGGGGAGGCTTGTTAGCCATCCCTGAAGCCCACCGGCTGCCCCCACACCACACCGGCACTCCCTTTTGACCATCGGCACTGTTTTCTCAAACACTTTGGCCGGTCGGCACTGTATGTTGCCGACCGGCACTTTTTTGTGCCGGTGACTGTTTTGGCCGGCCGGCTTGCACCCTTTGAACCCCTGGGACATGGTGCATGCCAGCTGTGCCAGCTGGAATGCACCATCACATTCCCCCGTGCACAGGTGTGGCCATTTTGCACCCTTTGCACCCTTTGCACCTCTAAGCTTCTAGAAGCTTGCACCTTTGGCCAAGCTTCTTGGAGAAGCTTGGCCAGCTGTCTTAGCTTCTCCAAGAAGCCAAGACCCCTTTGCACCTCTTGCCCCTTTTCCTTTGCTTAGCCATTAAGTCTTGTGGCTTAGTCTTGGCCTATATAAGCACCATTCCTCTCCCTTTGTTGGGGTTAGCCATTTTCAACAC
>JAPPVO010004186.1:0-26884 GCA_030407325.1 Camellia japonica | reverse complement strand
TAATGCGTTAAAGTGTTATTATGAGGGTAAGACTTGGGGGTTAGGAGAAGTTAATAAATGTTAAGGCTTTTTTTTTTTTTAAATCAAAAAATCAGGAAATTTAGATTGGGAGATTGGAACTCCCACAAGGCTTGGGGTTAAAAATTCATTTTTACTTAATATATGGTATAGATAGATAAATTTAGATTGGATTATATCAACTCTCTACCACATTGCACATCTTTTAATAAAAATTAAAAAATATACTTATTTAGATAATGTTAAACAATTCCTTGAAATACCAAGTTCTCTTATGCTAACAAACAAGTAATTCATTTGATCACACATAATTACGTTTTAATTTCTAAAAATAAAAATATTTTCATCTTAATTTCAAAATTTAAATGAAAGAAGAAGCCAAAAAAAATGGCATGATAGCGCCAAAGTAATGCATATATGTTATTCTTAGCCTGCTTGTAAGTCCCCAAGTGCACCTCATATAACAGACAAAACCATGAAAACAATAGAATTCGGATCCTCAGCCGCCCATTCTTGCAGCCATTCCTGCGGCACCCCCAAAACGACGTCGTTTTGGGGAAAATTTAAAAAAAAAAAAAAAAAAAAAAAAAAAGAGGACAAATCAGAAGCAAAGAAGAAGGAAGAAAGAAGGGAGAAGAAAGAAGAATAAGGCAGATCCAGACCAAAAAGCTTATAAAACCACTTGTAATCTCTATGCTCTGTTCAATCGATTTTTGTGTGTTGAGCAAAAATGAAGATATTGATGATGATGATACATTTGCTATGTTTTCTTCAATCTAGTTTCTTCACATTCGCAATCTTAGACCCCATTGATTTCCTATCATTCCAATTGATTCGAAGCTCCCTCGCCGACTCTCCTGGCTCCAATTACTTCTCCTCCTGGGACTTCACCACCGACCCCTACAACTTCCCCGGCGTCTACTGCGACTCTGACAAGATCATCGCCTTGAATCTCGGCAATCCTAGCGCCGGTTCACCCTGCCTCATCGGCTGCCTCCACCCCGCCATCGAAAACCTCTCTTCTCTCGCCGAGTTCACCGTCGTTCTTGATCGAATCATCGGTACATTGCCGCCTTCTCCCTTCTTCCTTCCTTCTTCTTTGCTTCTGTTTTGTCCCTTTTCTTTTTTTTTTTAATTGAAATTTTTCCCAAAACGACGTCGTTTTGAGGGTGTCGCAGGAATAGACGACCGATGATCCGGACTCGAAATGAGTATATACACTGGGTTCGGTGCTGTCATACATAGAGGTGAGCCTTTATTCCTCACATAATCACATTTTTTTTATCTACTTTTACATTTCAATGACCTTTGTACATATAGTCTGTTTGATTGATGATATTGATAGTTAGAATGTTATTTTAAAATATCAATTGTGATCAAATTTACTATATACATAAATTTTACAATGTATTGAACTTAATCATTTTTATTTCATAATTTTCTTGACAATCTTGTTAAGGGGACAGCTTGGCGGTGCTGTTGGGCCTGTGGAGCTCACCACGGATCATGTTTCGATAATTCGAACCGTTCAATATGTAAAACTCATCGAGTTTTTTTGTAAAAAATCATATTAATCAGATATCAATAACTACTTGATCGAATCAGATTTTTGTTAATAATTTATTTTGAAAATTATATTTACCGTTGACATAAATCTGATCTGATCAAGTAGTTATCGATATCCAATCAACGTGATTTTTTACAAAAATAAAATAATTGACGAGTTCTACACATTGAACGATTCGAATTATCAAAACAAGACTCATAGTGAATCCCCAAAACTCCAACAACATGTTCCAATCAGATCACTGGAGAGAAGTTTGATCCCCTGTTAAATACCTAGCATTAATAACGAGGTTAGAGAAGGTAAAGAAATTGGAGATCACAGATTTTGTGGAGTTTAGTGGCGTCAAATCATTTTTTGCTTTGGTCAAGGATGGTGATGGATAGTCCACCTGTATTTTGCTAATAAAATCACTACGGGTGTTATATGTAATAATTATATATATATATATATATATTAGTGTATCAATTAATATTATATTATATATATATATATATATTAATGTATCAATTAGCGTTATGTCATTATTATTAATTCTATCTGTTATATAAATTATAAATACTCAAAATTTTTAAAATTATATCACATCATTCATTAATCTATTAATTAATATATTAATTGATACATCTAATATTATTCAAAATTCTATATCGTGGCATTAATTACATCAAAATTTTACTTTTTTTTTAGAATTAACGATTATGTGCCCAATGTCATTACTACGTATACTTCTACCTTACCCGACAATTTTATTAAAAAAAATCACATTGTTCCTTTATACTTTATTTTTTAGGGAATGAGATTTTATACTCTTAAAAAAAATTTCAAACACAAACAAACTAGTTTGCAAATGGCCACATGACAAAAACTGCATACAAATACAAAATATTGTATTAACATAAAACTTGTTCATTTAAATATTGTGAATTAACAAATGTGCCATGAATTATCGAAACAAGACTCATAGATGGTGTTTGGAAAGTGAGTTTTTATGTAGATTTTTTTAATTGTAGATTTTTATTAGATAAAAAATTTTTGGTGTTTGAGAAGATAGTTGTGTTTTTATGTGGTTGAATGTGATGTTTGTGAGAGAAAAAGTGAAATAATTATAGAGTTGGATGTGATATTTTGTTTGGATGTGTTTTTTTAAATTTTGTAAAAGGTTTGTCTTTTAATGAAAAAAATAAGAAAAAAATTTGAAACCTAGGTTCTCGAATTAATAACCAGGTTAGAGAAGGAAAAGAAATTGGAGATTACAGATTTTGTGGAGTTTGGTGTTGTCAAATCATTTTTTTGCTTTGGTCAACGATTGTGATGGATAGTCCACCTGTATTTTGCTAATAAAATCATTACGGTAATATTATAAGTACTAATTAATATATATATATATATATATATATATTAGTAGGACTTTTTTTAATTGTGCAATTCTTAAGGTTGCACACCATATGTCACTTACACAAAAAGTATAAGTGGAAGGTGGAAACAAAAGCAGGACTGCAAACAGAAAAGACGTAAGTGTAAGACGTAAGTTGAACACCATAACAGGACCCATATTAGTATATCAATTAGTATTATATCATTATTATTGAGTTCATCTATTATATAAATTATAAATATTCAAAAATTTTAAAATTATGTCACATCATCTATTAATATATTAATTAATACATTAATTGATACATCTAGTATTATTTATAATTCCATATCATGGCATTAATTACATCAAAATTTTACTCTTTTTTTTAGAATTAACGATTATGTGCCCAATGTCATTACTACGTGTACTTCTACCTTACCCGACAATTTTATTAAAAAAAATCACATTGTTCCTTTCTATTTTGTGAGTGTTGGGGAAGTGAATTTTTTTTAATTTTTTTAGTTATAGGATATTATTGGAGAAATTTTTTTTTGTATTTAGGAAGATAGTTGAGTTTTTTTGTGATTGGATGCAATATTTGTGAGAAAAAAAATAAAATAATTATAGAGTTTGATGTCATATTTTGTTTGGATTGGTTTTTTTTTTTATTTTGTAACCAATTTGTCTTTTAGTGAAAAAAATAAAAAATAAAAAACAAAAACCAAACTTCCCAAACACCCCCTCTATTTTTTAGGGAATGAGATTTTACACTCTGTTAAAAAAAATTTCAAACACAAACAAACAAGTTTGCAAATGGGCACATGACAAAAACTGCATACAAATACAAAATACTGTATTAACCTAAAACTTGTTCATTTAAATCTTGTGAACTAACAAATGTGCCATGGATACCATAAGGCACTCTAGAAGGCAACCTCACTGAGGCCACTTGCTTCATATTTGAAGCCTTCACTATCACCAACTCAGACCTCTCTCTCCTCTCATCTCTCACAAAGCTCATCACACACCCTTCATCTTCCTCTACGACCATCCTTTCGGGCACGAAACACGGTTCACCGCCAAATCTTTCATCACCATATAAAAACTTGGTCACTTCTCCTGTCACCAAATCAACCTTGGCAATGCCGGAACACCTCGGCACGGCTCGGCTATTGCCAAGTAGGCGTACCGGGTTTTCCGGCCAAGTCGCCACTTGCTCACTTGTCCGGATTCTAAATTCAGGCCGGCGACAATGGCCCGTCGGGCCGACCCGACCGTTTTCAAATTGAGCCGGATCTCGGATAATTCACTTCGGAGCGGTTCGTCACGTTCGTTGAAAATTGAATCGGGCGGGGTCATGCACGACCCGATAACCACGATACCCGGATCGCCTTCTTTCGTATTTTCCTCCCATGCATTCCATAAATGGAAGCAAAAGCAGTCTGGTACATCAATCCATTGAATTCCCGATTCATCCATTGCATTTTTGGGCAAAATCCCGAACCGGGATGTCTTGTTCGGGTCGTGGATAACGGGTGACCCACCCCGGATCATCTCAGATAGCTTGAACAGAACTTGGTGATCCGGGATGATCACGTGACTTTCCGTAATTGCGAAGTCATGAATCATAGTCGGCTGTTGGAGGGAAATGGGTATGTCACGTGACTTCTTCCCGCACGTGTCGAATTTGAAGTACCTCAGGTACGGCTTTTTTATAACGTCGTAACTTACACCGTAAAGTTCACCTGTGATAGGGTCCACCTTAGGATGAGCAATCATGGACCCTTCAAGCTGGCCTTTGAAATCGAACCGTCCGATCGTTTCGAGATCACCATCATTCGTGATGCCGACGTGATACGGAAGATCATCCTCTGACATGGCTAAAAGTCGACCGTTAAAATAAACTAACCCAGCATTAGCGACGCCAGTGCCTCTAGACGAGTCCACCAAACCAATACTCGAGCGAGCGAAGAACAAAGCCAGCCGAGCCACGCCCAAATGGCCATGCAGCTCGCCAATCGGCTTGGGGAATATCGGCCTACCCAATGCGGTTTCTTGTTCGAGCCGGCTCGTGCGAGTGAAGCGGCAAGAATAGCTGGCTTTGTTCCCGTGTCCCAACGTAACGGCGTGAATCATGCCGTCGCCGTCAAACATGTGGTGGCCGTTGGTTGGTTGGAACATCGGGTTGGCTCCGTTTCTCAGATAAACCCCACATAGACCCGCCGGAATCTGACCCACCACCTGGAGCCCGTGCTGAACCGGGCACTCCCTGACCGGGGCAAAATTCCCCTCCAGCTGAACCGCCGGGTCGACAATCCGGGTCAGCCCGTGTTTCTTTTCTAATTCCATGATCACTGAATTTTCAACCATGTCTAGGGCAGAGGCTGCTAGTTTCTGAAGTGGGTTCAGCTCATGTGGCGGAATGAGAAATGGGTTTTTCTCCGGCGGCAGAGTAATTTTCTGCTGTGGACTCAGAGTCTTCTTTGATGGGTTGATAAGGATTTTGCATGTGCATGGTTTTGTGGCGGTTGGTGTTGGAAGCTTTATTCTGGGTGTGTGAAGTTTGGGATTAGTTTCAAGTTTAGAGGTTAGTGGGGTGGTGAGGAAATGGTGGGAGTCTTGCATGGTTGGAGTTTGAGAGAGACAGAGAGGGAGAGAAGGGTGAAGGGTGTAGAAGAAAGAGAGGGGCTACGAAGGATATTTGATGAGAGATGAGACGAGATCAGATTACTCTTATTTTATTTAAGAGCAAGGTCATGAATTATGAAAAAAATAATATAAAAATTATCATTAAAGATTTTTTATTTTTAGATTATATATATAATAAAATATTATATTTTAATTAAAGAATAAAAAAATTTTATGATGTATTTTATTATATTTTTTTATGATTTCTAATATTATTTTTTGATGTAATTTATTTTTATGTGGTTACAAAGATGAGAGCTTTGAGCACGTTGGTTTGGAGGTATAGTGGCATGGGATAAGATTCATAATTCGGTAGGTGAGATAGTCTATTGTTTGGTTAAAAATTTTTATATTGGATTATGATCTAGACTAATAATTCCCTATATGTGGGATAATTTTATCCCAAGAGAGAGGTGTGGAACAAAAAACTCAAGATATAAGCTCAGGATTGAGATTATCCTAACTTTATTGAAATAAAATTAAAATCTCAATTAAAATAAATTTATATAATTTTAGTAAATTAAAAATAAAATTAAAAGTTCAATTTATTCAATTAAAATAAAATAAAATAATCTCAATTAAAATTTAAAATAAATTTATATTATTTTTATTGATGTTCTATTTATTTAATTTTTTTTAAAAATAAATAAATAAAATAGGATACACATCGGATTCAATAGAATAGTCTAATCCAAATATTTAATCTCATAGCTAAACAAACATAGGATTTAATAAAATAGTCCAATCTAAATATCTAATTCTATGACTAAACAAATATAAGATACAAATCTAATCTAACCAAATAATCCGAATATAATATATCATAAAACTAACAATTCAATAAATTACAATCTCCTTTTATTCAGTCAATCTAAATCAACATACTTTTTGTGTACAACTTTCTGTTCCTGGGATGCTAGAGACAGTATCGGGTTATTAATAAGGTAAGCAAAAATATTATAAAAAAAATTATTTATAGGTTTGAATCCTCTTAAGTCGACCAACCATATTAAAAAAATAGTTTTGGTTAAGTGAGTTAATTTTGGAATGGATTTGAATAATTTAAATTGTTCATGTTTTGATAAAATATTTATATAAAAAATAAAAATAATTGAATATCGATAATTATATATTTGAATTATATTTATATTATAAAAAATAAATGATTATTTTTAAAATTGTATTTGTTGTTTATATTTTTAGGTCAAAAAATCACATTTCAGTGTATGTTTTATTTTTTTTCCCCCAATGGTGTAAGTGTCTTTTTACAAGTAAAATTAACAAAATTAGAGTTGTATTATATAGGGGTGTTTTGGGAAGATGGTAAAAAGCTGATTTTTAACTTTTTACCAAATTTTTTGACTTTTTTAAAAAGTGATTTGAGAAGTTGGTAAAAAACTACTTTTGATTGTTTTGGTTTATATTTATTTATGATGTCACATCATAATAAAATGATCAATTAACCTCACCCAATTTAGAAAATTTACATGTTCACCCATGTATAACCCTAAACAACATAAATGGTACAATTGTAATTTCTCATGTTGCTTTTTTTCACCTTGCCAAATGATTTCTTGTTAAAAAAACACAACTTTTTACCATGCAACCAAAAGACCACATAGCCTAAAATCATGTGGGTATAAATGATTATTTTTAAAACACAAAGACTTAAATAGGGTAAATTGAGTTTTGCCCACCTTAAAAAAATGAAAGAAAAAGAAAGAAAGACAATTAGACAGGCCATTATAGATGGAAAATTTAAATTTGAAGTAAGGTAACTGAATTGAAAAATATTAGAAATCTCAAAAGATTTATAAATTTTTTTATCAAATATCTCACATGTGCCTTTCAAACTCATGTAACATGTGAAATATTTATTAAATTTTTTAAGATCCAATCTCAATCGAATTTATCAACTTCTACGAAGTAAACTAAAATGATATTGACATCTTTCTTTTGAATCATTTACATTTGTATTTTATTTTTTTATAGTTTTATTAGCTGTCACAAGCCAAGCGAAGTGAGAGAGAAACTTGACAAAAAGAACGGCAAAAACTAGGGGATTCATGTTGGATAGCAACAGAAGTGCATGAATATTCTGCTTGGAAAAGGACAAGGTTTCACATAGGATTCAGTACCTTAAACTTTTTGTTAGGTCATTAAGAGATTTAAAAGAGTCTGTTGTGTGTGTACATAAATGAAGAAGGTGGATGATGGGTGACCACAATGGGAAAGCACGTGGATAAGAAGTGGGCTAAGGAGACTCAATTGGAGGGGACACCCATCGTGGAGTGCCCACGCTACCCCCATCCCCCCAAGGACCCTACGATTGTGTTTGGTTTGTGAATTTAACGAGCGAAAGTAAAAAAAAAATTAGAAAAAAAATGAGAAAGAATAGATAGGATTCAAATTCTAAACTATATGTCTCGTTGAGTTAGGAAATTGAGAAAGAGAAGAGTATAACTGAACTCAATAGACAAAACATATGATTGCATTTCTCTCTCACTTTTTTTTTCCTTCTGTTTTTTATTATAACCAAATAAAAAATGAGATTGGATTTCCTCTTCTTTTTTCATTTCTCTCATCAAATCCTTTAACTAAACACAGTCTAAATGAAGTTGTTGGTGGGTCAGAAGTGGGCTAAGGAGACTCAATTGGAACATAGTACCCACAATCAGTGGCGAAACTAGAAAATTAAATTAAGAGAGACACTTACTAATTATAGTTTTTTTTTTTCATAACCAACAATAAGAAGATAATAATAATTTTTGAATTAATATTAAGTACAAAAAATTAAATAAATTGTTACAAAAGTATTTCACATAAAATTTTACAATTAATTTTGAGTAAAATCGAAAATAAAATATTATGTGTAATTAGTGTATCATGGATAATGTAAAAAAGTCATATATTTAAGTCATAAAATAAATTATATAATGGCAAGATAAATCCAATTTTTACAAAATTTAAATAAAAATTTCATATAATAGTGATATCACGTCATTATTGACATATGATATCACCAACTAATAGTAAAGTAACATATGAAGGGTGAACTTCATATGCAAATATAACTAACACTCTAGTAATTTATATATATATATATATATATATATAGTGAAATTAATTATATTTACATATCAATAATAATGGATATTACCTTTATATTGAGATTTTTTTATAAAATTTTCATACATAAAAATATAATTTGTTGTAGTCACTTCATTTTCAATAAAATAATCACTATTGTTTTCATAAATTTAAAAATACTTTTAATATTTTATTTTAAATATTATTTTTGTTTATAATTTTATTTAGGAAAATTTACCCATAAGTCCTAGTTTCTGAAAAGTTGAACCATTTAGTCCTAAAAGTTTTCTTATGCTCCATTTAGTCCCATTTGCACATCAATTTAATGTTCGAAACATTAATCTGATGTTCGAAATCTAATGTTCGAAACATTAATCTGATGTTTGAAACATTGTAATAGGACTTTTCAGCCTATAAGAAAACTTTTAAGACTAAACAGTGTATAAGTTATTAATTTGAGATTTATTAGTGCATCTCCCTTTTATTTATTACATACGTAAAATAAAAATAAAAATAAAAAAATCCAAAAAACACGTGACCCCTAATCCTCACGTGGCTCCGCCACTGCCCACACTACCCCACCCCCGATGACCCTACCCTAAATGAAGCTCCAACAACTTCCTTCAACGCAACAAAACACAACACTACACTGCACTACACCACATCACACTACACTATCCGATGCATGTGAGTCCCACTTAATTACCCTCGTCCTATACATATGACTCCCACGTAATTACCCTCGTCCTTAGCCTCTCTCTGCAATCAGCCCTCTTTTTTTTTTTCTTTTTTCTTTTTTTTTTTCGAGAAAAGCAGCAATTACAAACAATTGAGCTAAAGGCACCCAACAAAAAAGCCATTGCAGGCTGGGCAACCCAATGGACAGGCAAAGTATCTCGCAAACAAGCTGAAGCCGCCCAATGTGCAGCTCTGCTCCGAATTTTGGGGCACCATTTGGAAGCCAACCTGGTTTGGTAATTTGAATTGAGTTTGCCTGAAAGTTTGAACTTGTGTTTGTTAATTGACTGTTTGGAAATACTTTTCTATCATGATTGTCATCTTATTAATTGTGGTTGTCAATCTTTTTATCGGACAATCGGTTAAATAATTGATCAATTGATCGATTAGTCAAAATCTAAGTCATTCAAAACAAGATAAAATTCGAAATTCTTTCTCATTTGTATGTATATTTATATGCAATTGCATTACATATTATAAATTTTTAAAATTATTTTTTCTCTTTCATCTCTTTTTTTTTTTAATTAATAAATCAATTAATTATTTTTTTCTTTTCTCTCTCTTTACTCATTCTCTCACATTATACCCATCAATTAATTAAATTTGTTTCACTCTCATCTATTCAACTATAAAAAATATATTATACATTATCTCAAAATTATTTTAAAAATTCATAATTAAATAAATTTTAAAATTTTAAAACTCTTTTTAGTAATTTATGTATTAAAATATAATTCAAAACTCAAAAAAAATTCAAAATTTAAACCGAGGGAGCCCTTAGTTTTTCATGGCGTTCACCGAAATATAGGGGTGGGCGCGGGTCGGTTGCGGCCACGGAACCTCCAATCCGCCATCTGTCCGCCAAATTGACGGATTGGAGAAAATCAATCCGCATCCGTCCACTAATCCCGCGGATGTGGATTGAGCAGATTGGCGGTTTGACGAATGGATACGAATCGGTTTGGCGGTTGAAAATTTTATAAATTTTCAACATAATTCAATTTGTGCATTTTCTCAAAAAAAAAAGAAGAAGAAGAAAGTATTACAGTTGATGACTTAAAAAAATATTACAATCACTGCACGTCTCATCCACATATTACAATCACAGTATATGCCTCATCCACATAAAGTATTACAATATGTGGTTCTTAAAATATAAAAACAATTCAAACCACCAAAACCATGAACAGAGCAGTAGTAGAGATTGTATGTCTTTATATTGTTACATCTATAGCTGTTTTTGAAAACAAAAACCAACCAGCATATATCATATTTTCTATTTATTATTTTTAGAGATAGATTTAAAAACTAAAAAATATAGATAAATAATTTGTTTATTTTTTTCAATTCAAAAAAGATATTCAAGTTAAAAAAGAAATTTCAATAGAATATTTAAACTCTTTTTTAATTGAAAACACAAACAAAATATTTAAACAAATTGAAAACACAAAGTCTTATAAATTACTAGGGGTGCCCGCGATTTGGCGGTTCGGTTGCGGCCAAAGGAATCTTAAATCCACCATCCGTCCGCCAGATTGGCAGATTGGAGAAAATCAATCCGCAACCGTCTGCTCGTCATCACGCATCTGTCCAAAATGCGGCGGATCGGTTCGATTCGATCGATTTTGACGGATCGATATATCCACTACTCACCCCTACCGAAATATATAAAAATATTTTTTTTAGAAGTGTGGAGTATTGGAAATGTAAATTGTATAATGACACGCGCTAAGAGAACTACTGCCGACACATGTCTTATGTGGGTTTTTTTTTTTTTTGGTTTTTTGAGGTATTATCCACCTCCTCAAGTATTATAATAATGTTAAAATTTTATTTTAATTAATAATTCAGATAATTTTATTATTGTATAGGTAAATAATTATAAATTTTATTTTTTTAATTAATTTTGTTAAATAAAAAATTCTAATAGGGAGGTATTTGTAATTTTTCAAACTATAGGGGTAATTCATATTTTAAGCAAACTTCAAGAAGTGTGTTTGTAATTTATCCTAATTTAAATGTAGAATTGTATTCTAAGTTTTTAATTTTTAAATCATGATTTAAAAAGAGAAAATTTATTTGATTATGAGTTTTGAAAATAATTTTGGGATAATTTGTAATTTTTTTTAATTTTTTTTTGATTGATTGATGTATAAAATGTGAAAAAATGTGAAAGGACGGAAGAAAGATGAGAGAGAAAAAGTGATTAATTGATTGATAAATAATAATTAAAAAAAAAAAGAGAGAAGTTTTGAAAATAATTTTGAGGATTATTTTAAAAATATATTTGGTTAACATGTTTCATCCAAATTATAATTTAAAAACATAATTGAGTTTTGAAAAGTAAACAATATTACCAAGGATTTGCCTGGTCTTTAATTGAAAGTTGAGCTGAATTAAATAGTTGAAATCTCTATTGAAAAAAAATTATTAAACGAAAGACTCTTACTAACAAGAGTTTATTCAAACATAAACCAAATAAATTTTTTTCAAAAGCTCACTGATAAAAATCTTTTGTTTAATGATTCTTTTAAGTCATCTTTTGTTTAATAACTCTTTTCAATCAAAAACTTTAACTGTCTAGTCTAATTAAGATTTTAACGACGCAGAAGTCATTCCCAAAAATAAATAAACAACCGTGCTAGGGAGCTCGAAAACGAGCTCCCCCTAATCCCCCGAAAACCAGCTCAGAAGCAGGGGAAGGAAAACGAGCTCAGAAGGAGGAGGAGGAGGAGAGAAGGAGGAGAGGAGGAACTGGAGGGGGCCATAAAAATGGAAGGAGGCAGAGGCGGGGCTGGGCAGAGGCGGAGGCGGGGCTGGGCAGAGGCGGAGGCGGGGCTGCGGGGCTGGGTAGAGGCTGCGATGGCGTGGCTGGGCAGACGATCGACAACGGCGACGGGCTGGGCGACGACAGCGACGGGCTGGGCTCTCTTCTCTCTCTCTCTCTTTCTCTCTTCTTCTCTCTTTCTCTCCTTCTCCTTCCTGCGTTTCAGAGTCGGCAATGAAGAAGACGAAGGAAAAAAGAAAAAAGAAAAAAAAAAATGGCCAAAACGACATCGTTTTGACCATTATGGGGATTCGGGGAGAAAGAATTCGAGCGCTGAAACATTATTCATAAATAAATTGTGCAAAAGTGGGAGAGTATGTGTCGCTAAGTGTAAATTTTGTTGTCATTTTTTTAAGAGGGTGTGTTGACAAGTGTACATTTTGGTTTGTCCTTTTTTAGTAAAAGAGCTAAGACTGTTTGAGATGCATTATAAACGTTTATTTATTTATTTTTCTTTTTTTTTAAAGATATATATTTTTTATTTTTTTAAAAAATTAAAAATACACTTATTTAAATTATTTTAAACAACCTAATTGTACCAGATAACTTCTATTAGGCGTACCACCTGCATTTGTCTCCTCTCTTATCCATAATATATATATATATATATATATATGACAAATAAAAAAGTTATATATGAAATTCATTCAAAATGATATATAGGGATTGCATTTTTAAAATCATGACTTATAATAGCGAGTATTTTAATTGAAATGAGATTTAGCTACGAGAGGAATTGTAAGTCTCGTAACAGTATTTGATTGGATTAGTGTGTGAGTTGGACAATACAAGGGTTTATGATGAATTACAGTTTATTGAGTACATATGTTATTTCAGGTATGCAAGTCAAGAGGTGAGTGAATTAGGTTATTAAAAAATTTTATAATATTAAAAAATAATAAATATATATTTAGAATTCTAATAAATAAAAAATAAAATAATAATTATCAATATAAAAATAAAAGAGATAGTAAGAGAAAATCAAACAATAAGATTTATAGTGGTTCGGCACGTCGGGTCTACGTCCACTTCCCAATAAACCTTCTTGAGAATTTCTTTATTATCAAAATGAATCAATACACTACCAAGGCTTCATCAAGCCTGTGGATTTTGCACAAGTCTTATTTTTATCTATTAAGTCTCATTCAATAATAAATTTCTCACTCTTACAAAATTCCTTCACAAAATAATAAATAAGAATAAGAGGTATTCAAACCTCTTTTACAATAATTCTCTCACAAAAAAATAAATATGAAAGTGTAAGAACAAAGATTACATTTAGATCTGAAAGTGAAATAACAGAATATAATACACTTAAAATTTTGGAGCACACAGATTTTTCTCTTCAGGTTATTTATTTTTCTTTACACAAAGCACTTCTATTTATACCAAAAAATCTATCCGTTGGGAGATGAGACGCTCCTATTGACAGAACACATGCTCGTGATAATCCTTGATTTCAAATAGACAACAAAAGATAATAATTAGAAGTAAACTATCTTTTTTCTTTTTTCTTTTTTCAAACATGGAGCCACCTTTTTTCTCTTGTAGGCAACTTAATCATTATAATATAATATTCACAACTTTGAATTCAAGATATGAAATGATTTGTTCCATTTTTTTCTTCTTTTTTATTATATATATATATATATATATATATATATATGTGTGTGTGTGTGTGAGAGAGAGAGAGAGAGAGAGAGAGAGAGAGAGAGAGAGAGATAATATAATCAATGTAGTGTAAAAAATCTAATTGTTTACGTGATGTATTCTATTTATATTATATGCATTATATATAAAATTCAAATCAAATATCCTACATACATAGTAAAAAAAATTTAAATAATATTTATAATAGATCTGAAAATAAAATATATATATACCCTTTTTAAATTTTTGTAGAGATTTTAAAATAAACATAACTTATTACTCCATGTGGATATATCACTTTTGTCAAAAGAAAACAACTTATCAATATCAAATTTATCAAAATAATACAACCAATCAATATTAAATTTTTTCAAAAGATAAATAGTGATTAGCCTAATTTTTCAAAAAGTGAATAGTAAAGTTTTCAAAAGTATTTTTATTTAAATAATATTTAACAAATGTATCACACAATATATATTTTAAACAAATAATATTTTGTATCAAATAATATAGAATATATATATTAAAAAAATCCAAAAATTGTAGACATCATCAAAATTAAATAACATGATTAACATAGATTATTCATGAAATTAAATTAAATTAAATTGTTAATTATAATTATATGATTTTATTATTTTAATTTTTTTTAAATGAATGTAAATTTTGAAAATTGAACTTGTCATTTATTTTTATTCTTTTATAAAAAGATAATTAAATCTCATCAATGAAGAACCTTTCTCTCCCAAAACAATGTCTATAATTAAATCATATGACTATAATTATTGATCAATATAATTCTTTTTAAATATAATCTATACCCAAAAAAAACTACAAAATAAAATTTTAAAATCGCCAAAGTGAAACTCCATAATGGACTCTATAAACTCGAACTGTGGTGCTCAATCCACTAAAATCTAACTCTATTGATTTTTATTTGAAATGAAAAGGTCTTTCTAATTACCCACACTTATCATGGGATCGGAACCCTTGTTTTGGATCTTTGATTTGAAAAATAAAATAAAATAAAATACATTAATCACATATATATTTTTTAAATAACACGTTATATCGATATGAGTTGTAATTAATTGAATAGTTTAGATCGCTAGATTGAAATTCATCATAAACTTATGGACTATAAATAGTACATGAGATTACAAATAAAATGAACAAAATGGCCAAACCTTCATGTTCATGACCGCCTCCCTTCTTCTCAGACAATTAATGCAATACACAGCCAAACTACAGGTATCTAGTCCATATATGTCTCGTCTCGTTCATTCTATCTCTATCTATTTATGTAACTATACTTATATATTTCAGATTCAAAACACTATTTTTATTTTTTATGAGTATTTGAAAAATGCATAATGAATGATCCCTTAATTTTATAAAAAAAAATCACTCTGTGGGGGCATGTTTTCTGTAAATGACAACACGAAATCGAAGTGTCAGCCGAGGTGCCACGTGTCTTGGTCATGGCGCCGAGGTAATCTCGGCTAGACCAAGATTATCTGTGGAGATACCGGAATCCGAGATGAATAGATAAGGGATAAGAATCCTAGAGCTGGGGAGGACCTAAGTATGGATAAAGATAAATCTCTTTGGGAGTTTATCTCTATCTGGCTGGGAGTCCAAGATGAGCATTAAGCTAGAGTTCATTAAAGCTAGGCTTCTACATAGATCAGGTTAGTGATGGCTATAAAAGTAAGGCATCCTCGTAGGTCTAAGGTACGCTTTTTATATCCTAACTAGTGAGTTAAGCACTGTTCGCTATCTTTGAGAGATAATTGAGTATTGACTTGATCGTCGAAGTGTCCCCAGGTGGATGAACCACCGCCGGAGTCTTATCTTTTTGTGACAGGTTGTTCGAACGCAATCTATTTTGCCAGTGTTCTCCAACTAAGTACCTGTTTGACAGTGTGGTCAGAAATCAACACACACAATTTGGTACCATCTGTGGAAAAGAAAGGAGAATAGATGGCCAACGACGGACAGAAAGAAACGATTGTGGACGACATCCCTACTGAAAGTGGAAAACACATTGACCCTAACATAGAGGAGGTTAACTGCAATGAAGAACTTTGGGATAAGAATCTCGGAGAGAAAGACGTCGGCCAGGAGGGAGACGTACCAAATAAGGCGGACCGAGGCGAGTATTATAACGAGAACGACCTCCAAGTATGAAAAGATATATGCCTGCGGAGGGACGGCGAGATAAAAGGAATGGCGAACAAATTGGCAGACCTACAATCGGTCGTCAGTTTCATGATGCAAAATAACGTCATGCAGCCACCGTTTTCGTTACAAGACATGCCGATTCCAGTGATCAAGAACGATGCCCAGAAAATGGGACAAAAAACAGTCCCTGCAGTCCCTCAGCATGACAGGACAAAAGAACATTCTCACCAGCTGTTACGGGAGGTCGGGCGAGGAGAGTCAATGAAAAAAGAGTCTCAGAAGACATATCGTGCCAAAGAAACCTACACCAAAGAACATCGGCATACTTAAGGGAAGGAACTTTGTTTCGACACGACTAATGGAGGGAGGTCCAAGAGGTCTCATAACAACACCGGGAGTAGCGCACCAAAAATGCTAAAATCCATTGATAGCCAAACTTCTGGACGGACCAAGGAGGATTTGAGGGATTACCTTCAGAGAAAGCGACAAGATGCCGAAGTAACCTCTCCGGTCAAGCCGAGAACGCCATTTTTGGTCGAATTGGACAAATTTGAGGCCCCAAAAAGGTTCCACATGCCGAGATTCCAGATATACGACAGTAAGTCTGACCCTAACTTTTACGTCGACTTGTACTTGAACTCAATGGCACTATACACTGGGAACGAGCCGTTGCTCTGCAAGGTGTTTCCCTCATCCTTTAGGGAAATCGCATCAAACTGGTTTCACAAGTTGCCAAAAGGAACTGTGAAAAGCTGGGAAGGCTTGGCCGAGATGTTTGTGGTTAGGTTTGTGACAAAAAAACTATAGCCGTTGAGGGTGGACTCTCTGATGGCTCTGAAAATTGACGAGAATGAAAGCCTCAGGGCTTATGCCAAAAGGTACTATGAGGTGTTTAACTGAATATCAGGGTGCAACCAAGAGGTGGCGATCGTGTCTTTTAAGAATGGCTTGAACGATGACTGTCTGCTTCGAAAATCACTGGCAAAGACACTGCCAAAAAGTATGGAGGAACTCATGGCCAAGATCGAGAAATATGCGAGAGCAGAGAAAGATACGCTGAGGACAAAGGCATCAAAGCAAGAGAAGAGGAACGGCCCGCCGAAGCGAGGCCGAGGTAATACAAACTTTAACAGACAAGAAACGGGACTGAGGGCTGCACAAGCAGTCACCACAGTATTCCGAATCCTGGTTTACAAAGTCCTAGAAAGAATCAAGAATCAGCCCTACTATAGAGCACCAGAGAAGATTCCAGAAGAATTTATGGAAAGAAGTCTGGGGAAGCGTTGTGCCTACCACAATGAAGATAGGCACCTGACTCAGGGGTGCAGAGCCTAAAGGCACATCTGGAAGATCTGGTAAGATAAGGTCATTTAAGGGACCTAGTAAATGAGGCCAGGACAAGGGAAGAACAAGCAAGGCTGCCTCAGGCACCAGCAGTACCACCTCCACCAACACCACAACCGCAAGCAGGTGGACCCCGAGTGATCAATGTGATTCACTCGAAGGTCAATGAGAACGAGATACGTAGGGAAACTCAGAATGTGAAACACTTACAGCATGTGTATCAGGTCCAGCAAAAAAGACCTAGGGCAGACGAGTGCCAAGGACCAATGGTGTCCTTTACAGAAGACGACCTAGACATGGTGCAACATCCGCATAACGATGCCCTGGTAATATCCCTCAAGGTTGGAGAGTGCCAGGTAAAGTGCATTCTAATTAACCAGGGCAACTCTTGTGACATCATGTATGTCAGATGTTACAAGGAGCTTGGCCTTCACCAAGATGATTTGGAATAGTCCAATGGTCCAATAGTTGGGTTCAACGGAACGCCGACGTGGCCCCTGGGAGCAATAAGTTTGGAGGTGCAGGCAGGCACTAAAAAAGTAAACACAGAGTTCACAATAATTGACACCCACTCCCCTTACAATGTTATCTTGGGAAGGCCATGGCTGCATACAATGGGGGTTGTGTCCTCAATGCTGCACCAATTGTTGCGGTTCCCAATAGAGCATGGAATTGAGGAGGTCAGAGGGGATCAGGTGTAGGCAAAAAATTGTTCCGTAGTAACAATGAAATCCACTTGCAACATATGAGAAGCAGAAACAGTAGAGATTGAGGACGAGGACATGGAGGTCTTGGAGGACGTCGGCAAAGAACCAGCCGAGAAGAGTGAGGAGGCCCTAAAGAAGATCCTAGTCCAGCAAGGGGACAAAGAGCGTTTCTTCTTACTTGGCTCAAGATTGGTCAAGGAGAAGGAAAGGGAGTTAGAAGCCTTCTTACGAGCAAACATTAAGGTGTTCGCCTAGATGTCATACAAGATGCCTGGCATTGACCCCGGGGTCACTTGCCATAACTGAATGTAGATAGGTCGGCTAAACCTGTCATCCAATGAGCTAGAAGGCCGACCTTGATGCATGTTGAGGCAGTAGAAGAGGAGGTGGATAAATTACTGGAGGCCAGAGCCATTCGAGAAGTAAACTATCCAACTTGGTCGTCAAACATAGTTGTTGTGAAGAAGAAAAACGGGAAGTGGAGGGTCTGCGTGGACTTCACTAGCCTGAATAAGGCTTGTCCCAAAGACAGTTTCCTGCTCCCCGAAATCAATCAATTGGTAGATGCCACTTCAGGGCATAAAAGGATGAGCTTCCTAGACGCATACAAGGGGTACCATCAGATAGCAATGTACCTTGTGATAATCGGTTTTACTTTATGTCCCTTCGTTTTCATCTTTATCGAGATTGTTGTGTTCGGACGTCCTTCTATTATTCTCATTCTTGTTTATTTAGAGTTAGCCTTTCTTTTGTCCCGGAGAGTTCTCTTGATTGGGTTCTTGTTTTAGTTTTGTTCGGTGTTGAATTTCACCAGGTTCGGAGGATGTTCGGTTGGGTCCGGAATGCTCGGGGGTTTGAACCAGAAATTTGGGTTAACTGGGCTAGGGTCGCATGTACGAGGCCCTAGGTTGCACATGCAGGGTGGGGGCCGCCCGTACAGGGATGAGGCCGCACGTGCGGAAAGGGGTGATCTTTAGAAGGGTGCCTACTGCTTAAAAGGCACGAGCGGAGAGTGGTGCAGGAGGACCCCCGCACGTGCGGGAGGGGGCGCTCCGTACCTACAGGAAGGGGCGCTGCACGTGCGGCACTCTGGGCATCCAAAACTATATTTTTTTTTGGTCTTTTGGCCGAACTCATATCACATTTTGGGCTTTCTCCTCTTACTCTAAACACCGTTTTCCTTCTTCTTCTCTCTAGAAAACCCTCATCAAGCGTCCAAAACCCTTGATCTCTTGGAGTTCCTTGGGTCTAGATCCATCTTCTTTCTCTAATCTTGAGGATCAAAAGCTAGAGCTTCATCCTTGTGTGGTGGTGGACCAAAGATCCTCACCTCTTGATTCTAGGGTTTCACCTCTCATCTTCTCCAAAGCTTTGAGGTAGGGATTTCTTGAGTTATATATACATGTTGTGCTATATATATGTTGATTTAAAAGCTTTCTTCTAGTTTTTGGGTTGATTTTGATTTTACTCCAAATATAGAGAAAGTTTTGAAGAAATGGTTTTGATCTCAATCTTTTTCCTATCCATGGGAATGTTCTTTTGACAAAACTCAAGAAAATGTGATTTTGATTGGGCTTCACCATGAAATGGGAGGATGTTGGGTTTTTTATGAAAACCCTAGAAATTTGGGGATTTTGGAAGATAAGAATAATGGTTATGAAATTCTTTATTATCTTGTGTCAAGAGGATGAATGAAGAAGTGTAAATTTTATTATGTGTTTTTATTAAATATCAAATCTTCTTGATATATGAGCCATGAGAATTATTTTAGCATTGTTACTAAATAATTTAGTATGTATAGTTGAGGAGTGGTAAATCTTTGTGCACTATGGATTGAGAAAATTATAACCATGGGAGATTTATGTTTGAAAACATCACATATGGCCTTGAAGAGGCAAATTGATAGAATTGTGCATGATGGGAAATTGTTATTGTGTGTTGAAGTGTAATGCCCTCAAAACAGTAACAATAAACCCATCAATATTGACATGCATTGATATATAAAAGATCAATAACCCTCTATTCATCAGAATAATTCATTACAAAAGTATTACATGTTAACAATAAAAGCAAATGCCCTACGGGCTTATAGCTTTCCAAGTTAACACTTGGTTACAAAAAGGAGAGTGCTAACTCAATTACACATTAAGCCCTTGGCTTGAATCTACATGTAATACATCGAAAGAAAGTAAAACAACACAAAGGTCCGTCCGCCTCTAGCCTCCCAAGCTATGCCCTTGGAGGTGGCATGCTACCTGTACCTGAAAATGATGCCCCATATATGGTGAGCCACAGCCCAGTAGAAATACACTAAACCAGCTATGAACAATGACTAAAAGATTAGCAGTTGATAGATGGTCTACACCATTACGTTCTTTCAAAACACATTTCAGTTTCATGACCTTAAAGTCTATGTTTCATTTCATTTTCCGTTTCTTTTTAACTTTGAGTTTGAAAACAAGGCTCAACACTTAGCCAAATAATTTAATGAGTTTGTGACTCATCTTTAAAACACTTTCGAAATTCATGATGGATACACATTTTGGTGCTGTATCATTAACACCTAAACCACTTTCATATTTCACTAACGATACACATTTTGGTGCTGTATCAACATAACATAGAAACATTTCTATACTTCACAATTGATAAAGATATACATTTTAGTGCTATATCAATCAATTCAACACTTCCATAATCAACACTTGATACACATTGTAGTGCTGTATCAATGTCACACAAAATCCGGTTTAGAGGTCCATCCCCTATCTTTCCCTAAACCGTGGAGTACATCCCCTATCTCCTCCCACACAACATATGTATATAAACATAGATCATATACAATCAATCAATACATAAAGTTAATGTATTATTCCTACCGCTATATTCAATAGCATACTTAATTCATTAGTTTCAGTTTGCCTAATCATCATGCATTGTCTACAACAATCAAGACTATCATTCACCGATAGCCCAAAGCAGTTATTTCTATACCGAAAATAAATGCACCAATGGATATATAAACAACATTTCAACTAGGTGAGCGATGAATGAATCTAACTACACCCTTTAATCCCATACACATCCAATTCCAACATTCTCAATTCAATTCCTCTTTTCTTCAAATTAATTATACCAATTAATTCATCAATGTAATTAGGGCATTTCCCATAATTAACATCACAACCCTAAGGTTCCATTTTCACTAATAATCCAATATTGATCTCATTTCTCTATACTAAACATGCATATAGGTTTATATAAACAAAACCCCAACTTTTGTAAAATTACACAAAAGACCCAAACTTTCTCATAATTACACAACAACCTTCGACATATCAAAATACCAAAATTCAAAGACAAAGCTCATAAAGAGGAGTAGGATATCCCTACCTCAAATTCGGAGCCCAAGGGAAGAAGATGAAGAAATTGAAGATGCTCCAAATCCCAAAATTTTCGAATCAAAAGATAGCCCTCGACGATCAACACAACTTTTACAAAGGCCCAAGGTGAGGAAATCACTCATACTAGATCAATACTTAGAGAGAAGTTGATTTTTGGTGAGAGAAGCTCTCAAATGGCTTTTTCGGAAAAGTAAGAGAGAGAAAGAATGTTAAAAAGTGATTCAAAAATGGAATCCCGAAGTTGTTATAGAAATCGTCCTGCTCGAGCATGGAAACCCCCGCTCGAGCGTCACTCACAGACTCACGCTCGAGCGTCCAAACCCTCGCTCGAGCGCCGGATACACGCTCCCAGAACTTTTGCTGAACCAAGTCCCCACTCGAGCGTCAAACTTCACGCTCGAGTGTCACACACAAACTCCCGCTCGAGCGTCCAACACTGCAGAGGAAATACTGGGAGATGGATTTTCCCACTCGAGCGGATAAGCACAACAAAGGCCCGCTCGAGCGTCAAAATCTCCGCTCGAGCGTGAAGGCTAATTTCTAGGCAACTACTTTTGGTTTCTAAGCTCAACCAACCTGTTTCAAACCTGCTCAACACAACCCAAGACTCAAACACAAAGGGTAAAGGGTGTAAACAAGATATATACAACAACCAACTCCACGGAACCTAAGTCCGGATACAACAATTAAAGAAAGGGAAACCGGGATCGCTATATGAAGACACATGGTTATTTTACGAAATAATGTGAAGTTAAGAAATGAGAAAGGTAGTTGCTTTGTTATGGTTGTTAAGACATTTGGAAATGGAGAAACGTTATGAACTATTAAGTAATGCATCATATCCTCATTTGAATTATTATCAATATTGCATGTCCTGAAATGAGTTGGAAAGACATTTACTTTGTGAAAGACTTATGCTGAAATAAGAATTATGGAAATGTGTCATGGGGTAAATATGTGGTAAGTCCGGATAGGGGGTGTAGTTAATCTTGATAAGTTGGCCTGAGTGTCCATGGTGAAACACCAGAAAACTGCGCGGATAGGTGTCGAGCCTTCCGGTTAATACCGGTAACAATGACGATTTGGTAGTACTTGTAGAGTCTACTTGCAGACACCAGCCTAGGGATTACCAGTGTCATATTTACCACCCCTATTGATTAAAATTGGAAGTTTTGAAATGTGTTAAGATTACAAGCTTTTATTGAAAAATTGAAATCTTCAAGAAGAGCATGAAAGGAAATTTTTTTAAAAGATCATGCATGGCATTGACATTTGCATTTTTATTAAGAGTTTGCATAACTGTATATACTTTGTGAGAATTCTCTACTGGGCTTTATGCTCACTCCTATGGGACTTTGGTGTAGGTAAAGACGTGGTGATCCCGCCAAGTTAAGAGCGCGGATAATTGTAAAGAGTACATAGCTCTTACTTTTGTTGTGATCTTTTTGTAAGCCAAGGGCTAATGTGTATGGGTCCGAGGGACCATTTTGTGTAACCAGGCTATTGCCTTGGAAGATATAAGCCCTTAAGGGCATTTTATTTTTTGAGATTAGGTGCTTCACATGCTATAGATTCATGTGTGTTGTTATCATTGAATATATATCCGCATGTGAAACTTTTGTATAAACTCTCTTATTAATTATGTAAAGATTAGAGGTTTATTGTCTTGGTTTAGTGAATGTCAATTAATGTGGGTAGTTCATGTTGAATTATTTCGGGGCGTTACATACCCCCATGATGAGGAAAGGACTGCATTTATCACCCCAAAAGGGCTGTATTGCTACAAAGTGATGCCCTTCGGGTTAACAAATGCATGAGCAACCTACCAGAGGTTGGTGACCAAGATATTCAGACATCTAATTGGAAAAACTGTGAAGGTATACATTAATGACATGATCGTGAAAACCAAAGAGCTTGAGGATCATCTGGCCGACCTGAGAACAGTCTTTGATATCCTAAGGACATTTCGGCTCCGACTCAATGTGTCGAAGTGCGCTTTTGGAGTTAGGTCAGGAAAGTTCCTGGATGCTTGGTTACCAGAAGGGGCATTAAGGCGAGCCCAGATCAGATCAAGGCCATCCTGGACTTGAAGAGCCCAGTATCGGCAAAACAAGTACAGATGTTGACTAGAAGGGCAGCAACCCTGAACAGGTTCATAAGCAGAAGTTCTGACAAATGCAAACCTATTTTTAGTTTAGTGAAGAAGGACACAAATTTCTTGTGAATAGAAAAGTGCGAAGTCGCCTTGGCCGACTTGAAGAAATACCTGACCACAACTCCAGTGCTCTCAAATCCAGTACCTGGAGAGGAACTATTCTTGTACTTGGCGGTTTCAGAGCATGTAGTAACTGCAGTAATAATCAAAGAAGAGAAGGGAGAATAAATTGCAGTATACTACGTGAGTAAAACCCTAGCGGATGCAGAGACCAGATACTTACCCTTGGAGAAACTGACACTGGCTTTAGTAATGGCTTCCAAGAAGCTGAATCATTACTTTCAAGCCTACAAGATTGTGGTATTAACTGAGCATCCTTTGAAGTCCCTATTGTAGCAAGAAGATCTGACCGGCAGGATAGCCAGATAGGTAGTGGTGTTGGGCTAATACGACCTGGAATTCAGACCCAAAACAGTAATCAAAGGCCAGGTTTTGGCTGACTTCGTGGCCGAGTTCACACCTGGCGCCATCCCACATCGGGCTCCGTTGAGTCGTGGTTTAGGATGTCCAGGTGAACAAAAAGAAACCCAGCTAGAGATAGCAGAACAGAAGAAAGAAGAGAAACTCAGGCCCTGCGATATTTACATCGGCAACTCCTTCCCCTTGTTTGTTGATGGGAGTTCAAACCGTCAGGGAGTAGGGGCAGGAGTAGTGCTAGTATCACCAGATGGGCAGATGCTTGAATAATCTATTCATTTGGGGTAAACAACGAAGCAGAATATGAAGTACTGATCGCAAGATTGAAGTTGGCAGCAGCAATGGAAGTCGACAAGGTGGTGGTCTTCTGTGACTCCCAGTTTATCATCAACCAGGCAACAGGCGAATACGCAGCCCGAGATGAAAGAATAATGGCCTATGTAAAAGAGGTTGTCAAGCTGGTAGCCTTATTTCGGGATTGTTGACTACAGCAAGTTAGCCGAGATGATAACAGCCATGCCGATGCCTTGGCTAACCTGGCTAGTGCAATAAAATCAAGAGAGGCAAAGATAATAATGGTTGACTATTTGTCAGGCCCAAGTGTAGAACCACTGAACACAGAAGCAATATGTGTGGAGATGGGACCAAGTTGGATGGATGCGATAATAGTATTCCTTAGATATGGGAAACTGCTAGATGATCACAAAGAAGCACACAAGATTAGACTAAAGTCGACAAGGTTCAATCTGACAGCAGAAGGACATCTCTATAGAAGATCTTTCACTAGTCCTCTTTAGAGGTATGTGCATCCTTTACAAGTTGAAGACTTCTTGTATGAAATACACGAAGAAGTATGTGGAAACCACACTGGGGGCAGGTTACTAGCTCATAAGGCCATTACTCAGGGGTACTAGTGGTCCTATATACACAAAGATGCTGAAGCTTATGTCAGAAGGTGTGAAAAGTGTCAGAGGTTTGCACCTTTGATGCATCAACCAGCAGCAGATTTAAACCTAGTATCCAACCCTTGGCCATTTATCCAGTGGGGCATAGATCTTGTTAGACAACTACTTAAAGCGACTGGACAAAGGAAGTTCATACTGGTAGCAACAGATTACTTCACCAAGTGGGTAGAAACTTAACCCCCTGCAAAGATTCGGGACATTGATGTAAAGAACTTTATATAGAAGAATATCATCACTAGATTTGGGATCCCAAGGGCAATAATAGCAGACAATGGCACACAGTTTGATAGTAAGCTAATCAAGAGCTTCTGTGCCAAGTACAAAATCAAGAACTACTACTCCACTCCAAGCTTCCCTCAAAGCAATGGTCAGACAAAAGCGTCCAACAAAAATATCTTGGATGGGATCAAGAAAAGGCTGGAAGCAGCCAAGGGAAAGTGGGTAGATGAGTTGCCCAATGTACTCTGAGCATATCGGACTACGCCGAGAAGATCAACTGGAGAATCCCCATTTGCCAAGGCTTATGGCACAGAGGCAGTAATCCCATTAGAAGTCGGCTTCCCAGGGATCAAAACACAGGAACTAGAGAATGGGACTAATGAGGCATTCCTGGCCCGAGATCTAGACCTGTTGGAAGAAAGAAGGGAGAGAGTAGCAATTCGCCTGGGGGCATACCAACAACAACTTGCTAGGGCTTACAACAAAAAGGTTAACCCAAGAGAATTCAAAGTTGGGGACTTGTGTTGAGGAAAGTGGTCAGCAACAAGAAGGATCCCAAAGGGCAAGCTTGGCCCAAATTGTGTGACGCCCCAAATCTACACTATTGGTTGTAGTCAAGGAAAAGTCACTAATGAATCCTATGGTCAACAACCAAATAAGATCCCAGATTGCTAAATGAGTCAAATTAGCCTCCCTTCTAAGTCCAGCTTTCTTAGGTAACGCAATACCTTTTTGACAGATCTTAAAAGGCAATGACACAAGGTCTCATAAGCGACGTCGGGAGTTATATTGGTGTTAGAATATAAAGACATAATAACAGAATAATTACGAATATCCTTAATTACAAAAACTTGTTCCGTTCTATTACATTACATCCCAAAAGAAAATTTAAATTTTCATATGAGCCTTACAAACTATCAAAAGGGAAATTTCTAACTTTTCTAAGATAGCCAAATGTCTTCAAAGGTTTCCGGCTCGTCGTTTCCTGCTATAAGCTCCTCTTCAGCACCTGGCATGATACGCTGTGAGCTTCGAATGCCCAGCAAACGCACACACACCCCATCTATTTTTCCCAGTCCAATACACAACAACATTTACAAAAAGACAAAGGAAAGGATCATGGCATTTAAGTTCATAACGCAGATTATATGGTTAGTTGTTAGTAGTCTAGAAATCCCCTAAAGAGATTTCGTCCTCCCAACTCCAAGAATTGGACGCGGATTATTCGGTATGCCCCCTCTTTTGCTGCTTTGTTGCAGACCTTACCTCAGATGCCTACCAATGTTATATACCACGTAGCGCCAACCGAGGGCCTCAAAAGAGACGGTAATGATGGGCCTAGCCAAACCCCTCCTTACACCGAACTACCTAGGGTCCGAATACAACCGCTCCATTCAAGGGTTCCGAACAACCAGTTGCGCAAGACTTACTCATTTTAATCCATTACTAATATCAACTTAACATTCTCATCATTTATGATGTATGACTAGTGTG
>JAPPVO010004185.1:0-28727 GCA_030407325.1 Camellia japonica | reverse complement strand
CTTTTCTCTTCCCTGCCCGCTCATCTTGTACCCACCAAAAGGAATTGCAGCATCGAAGATGTCAAAGCAATTAATCCAAACTGTCCCAGCTTTCAATGCACGCGTCAAAGTGTTGGCAGTGTCTATGTTCTGAGTAAAAACTCCAGCAGCCAGCCCATAGCGAGTCATATTTGCCCTTCGAATCACCTCGTCGAGATCCCTATTATAGTTTAAAGTAAACATTACAGAGAAGTATAAACGAGAAATTTCTCAGATCATTCACAAACTCACTTGAATTTCAAGATGGACTGTACGGGGCCAAATATCTCGTCTTTTGCTATCAACATGTTGTCCTAATCAGTGAAAAGGGTCAAAAATCAAGTTAGTCATACTTATCTTTTGTTTTTCGTAGTGGTTCATATTGCAAAGGCGGTTGCAGATTACCTGGACATTTGAGAAAACAGTAGGTTGAATATAATAGCCTTTGGACCCAAATCTTTCACCTCCAGATTCAAGAGTAGCACCGCCTTCAATACCAGACCTAATGTACTTCAGAATCTTCTTAAACTGCTCGGAATCAATCTGAATTTGTTTAAAATTGCCACAAAATGAAATCAGTTTCTTTCTCACGTTCTCAGGGAAAAACAGTACAACTAGGTCCACATAAGTTTTACCTGAGGACCTTGTTCAACACCCTTTTTTGAAGGGATCACCAACTACACGTTTTAAAGCGAGTGCCTTTGCTTTCTCTATAAATTCATCATACACACGTTCATGTACAAATGTACGAGATCCTGCACAGCAACACTGTCCCTGTAGAAAGCAGTATAAATGTAATCATGTTATTATGGTAAGAACTTCAAACAGTTCCAGCTTGTTATACGGAAGAGATACGAGAACAAACCTGATTGAAGAACAGAGCAAGGTGTGCGAGCTCAACAGCCGTATCAACATCAGCATCCTCACACACAATGACAGGAGATTTCCCTCCAAGCTCTAAAGTCACTGGCTTAAGATTGCTTTTTGCTGCTAACCCAAGTACAAACTTACCAGTGTCAGTAGACCCGTGAAAGCAAGCTGCAAAGGAGGTATGTAATGTCATGATTACTATTTCAACTCAACTCAACTCAACAAGCCTCTGTCCCGATCATGATTATTGTTTGAACTCCATAAATTTTTAACTTCATTCCCACCAAAATAAGTGGGCATCAAAGCTAGCACATATGAAATCAGTGCCCAAGTGAGGTGAACATTTAACCCAAAAGATTATATGAAGTTATTCCAGTTTTTAAGGAAGGTATAAAGGCAAAAACCATGAGAAATAAGACAACAGCAGGGTTTAAACCATTTTTTTGGGTGAATGGGTTTAAACCATTTTCGAGGTTGAATTTCACCAAACCCCTATCTGCGAAAATGATAGTTTAGATGGGTTGGACCATAAAAGAGGATGTTGCTTACTTTCAAGTTTAAAAAACATGATTTATGTAGATACGTCAATGTTAAAGTTAATATGTTTCATAAATCGTCTTTCTCAATTTGGGATTCAGAAGCAGAATGCGAAGCTTCTAAAAGTACTAGGGCGGCCGAAGATCCGAATTCCCTTATCCACATCCATATGACTAGCCAGTGCTGCTCCAGATAGGACCAGTGCTGCTCTCAGATTCATATTATGATTTTGTCGTGTTACTGATTGATTGGGCAACACGAGGACATAATAAATGATGAAGATTGATGATTGGTGAGGGCTCATGGAGTACCTAATAATTTAATTTTCCCAAGAGTAACAAGAAATTACAGACGTGCAGCCTTTACCCCCCCCCCAAAAAAAAATATAAAAATTCAGAATAAAGGAACTTTACAGCAAAAACATTTAAACAAAGCAAAGCAAGTTTTTAAAGACAAATAAATTTAAAATAAAAAGAAAGGCGCATAAGATAAAAAAAAATTAACCAATCCGATTATATTTGTGTTAACCTGATTTTAATAAAAAAAATATGTTTGGGAGAACATTAACGGAGTAGGTGAACTATAAGGCTGTGTTATTTAAAAAATTTGGAAAGAGATTTAAAAATATATATATACATATATATGTATAAAATTAGATAAAATATAAATATATTTTACTCGCACACAGCATAAAGAGAAGGTAGGTAAAATAAAATACAAAGTTATACTGCTATGGCTCATGTCCGTTTGGGCTAACTTAGACAGATAAAATTGATTATTTTAATTAAATAAAATAAAATATTATATTTAAATTATAATTATTTTATTTTTTTCTCATAAAAACAAAAAAATCAAAAAATAAACTCACGTTCCAACCTTATAATAGTTTTGAGTACAACATCAAGATTTAGCATTATAAAAAAAAAAAAAAAAACTAATAATTATAAAACTGATACTTTTACAAAATTGATAGTAGGGTCGGGTGTCTGCTCCTCAACCCACATCAATATTGGAAAGGAATCTAATTATAAAACTTTTTGAGAAAATTTTTAAGTATTCTTTCAGGGAATATCACTGAAGCAGAAACTTCAAAATCACTAGAAAAAGAACAAGAAGAATGATATAATTGTGATTCGAAGAATGTAAAACAGAATCCAACATATTGTCATTTGAAAAGTAACGATCAATCCCAATTTCCCCAACACTAGACTCGCCTAAAAGTCATAATAAATTCGCGCTTTTCATACACAGAAGTGAAAGAGAGATGGGTTACCGAAAGAGAGAGAGGAAAGTGAAGAAGGAGAGAGCAGAGAAGAGATCCTCCGAGCCGCCATGGTCAGCTAAGCTTTGAAAGGTTCAGAGAACTGAGAAAAGAGTCTGCGACTCTCTGGGTGTATGAAATTAAAGCGAGAGAGAGAGAGAGAGAGAGAGAGAGAGATGAGTTGGCTGTAGAAGAGAGTTATGAGTTGGGTGAGTATTGTTGGAGTATAAAGGTGACATGTAAGAGAGCAGCAACGATGTCTGTATTCAGAAAGATGACGACTCACCAGCGAAAAAAAGGTGAAGGTAAAGGTAAAGGTATGTATGTGCAAGGGCATTCACGATGGACACACTAGCCAGTGTGTTTGTGTTAGGTGTTAAATTTTGGTTAATTGAGGGTATTGTTTGGGGTTGTAGAGGAGTTGTTAGCGTGTGTTAGTAGTGTGTATTAATTTGTTTGTTATTTATAGTTAGCATTTTAATTAGTGAAGGAGTGTGTTTGTTTGTGTTACCGGTTGATCGGCTGGATATCCGGTTGGTTGGCCGATCAACGGCAAATTTTATTTTATTTATTTATTTATTTATTTATTTATTTATTTATTTATTTATTTATTTTATATTTGTTGGGATTTTTTTTGGACTTATAATTTAATTTTAAATTTAAAATTTTTGATTAAACTAAATTATTTATTTATTTATTTATTATATACATATATATATATATTTAACACATTTTAACAAATATTTTTAGGCTCAATTTTTATTATTTTTTATCATATAATATACCTTAATATACTTTTTTTAATTATCCCATTATATATAAATGTCCTAAGAGAGATTTTTTTGACTTTTTCTGTGTAGGTGGATGGATAAACGCTCATTGATTATTCGAAACTGATTGATTAGATAGTTTTTCTAGCGCAGGAATGGGAGTCCGGATCCTCTCCTTGAGCTCCCTCCTTGAGTCCCTCCTTGAGGGGTTTTCGGGTCCACTTTGAGACCCAATTTTGATAATCTGAACCGTTCACATTTTAATATTTATTCAGTATAACATACCTGTAAAAAATCAAATTGATCGGATATCAGAAAGTATGTGTTCAGAAAATTAGGACTACAAACTATTTTTTAATAAACAATTTTCGAACACATACTTTCTGATATCCGATCAACTTGATTTTTTACAGGTATGTTATACTGAATAAATATTAAAATGTGAACGGTTCAGATTATCAAAATTGGACCTCAAAGTGGACCCGAAGGCCCCTCAATGAGGGACTCAAGGAGGGGGCTCAAGGAGAGGATCCCAATTCCAGGAATGGCTACCACAACTGTGGATCCTATCAAGGCTTTGCTTTTGGGGTTGGCGTTCGTTGGGTGTTGGCGGTGATGGCATGGTGGTGGCCGCGGGGTGGTAGAGATGGCAATTTGAAATCGGTCCGACGGGGATCTCCGATCCCGACCCCGATTTAAACAGTTTTTTCTCAAAAAATATTCCCGATGGAAAGGGGATGGTATTCAAAAAATAATCCCCGATTAATTTCGAGCCGGGGACGGGAATACATTGCCCCGGCCCCGGCCCGACATTTCCCCGAAAAGATCCCCGCGTATATGTTTATTAGTTGTATATGTTTAGTTTTTCCCCTGAAAGTTTATTCGTTTAGTTATATTATTATATTTATGTAACATTCTCTCTCTCTCTCTCATATGTACTCTCATCTCAACTCACTCTCTCAACTGACTCTCATCTCTCTCTCTCGTTCTTCTCTTCTCTCTTTTTCAACTCTCTCAAACCCATTTCTCTACCTCACTGCCTTCTCTCTCTCTCTCAGATCCACCACCACCGCCTCGCACCGTCGAGCCTCGCACCACCACATCGCAGTCCACTCTCCCTGTCTCGACGAGCCTCGACCACCAGATGAGATTTTTTTTTTTTTAGATCTGTTTCAGATCTCAGATCTGATTCACAATATATTTTTTTTAGATCTGTTTCAGATCTGTCTCAGATGAGTTGTATTTTCTGATGATGTTGTATTTTCTGAACTGAGATCTGAGATCTGATCTTGCTGCTGTGTGTACGATCTAACAATCTAACCCCTGTTTTATCTTCTTGTTATTGTTCATGTGTATGATCTTGCTGCTGTGTGTATGATCTTGTTGTTATTATTCAGACACAGTGTTGTTCATTGTTGTTATTGTAGTTCATCTCAGATAAAACAGGGGTTAGACCATTGTTAGATTGTTAGATTATTATCATTGTTAGATTATTGCTGTTCTGTTTTTTTTTTTTTTTTTTTTGGCCCGGGGAATTTCTAGGGTCGGGGAAAACCGATCCCCGTTAGGGGACGGGGGCGGGGACGAAGATAGGTCCCCCGTCGGGGATCGGGGCCGGGGCCGGGGACGGGGTAATTTTCACCGTCGGGGATCGGGGACCGGGGACGGGGAGGGTGATCCCCGGCCCCGCCCCGCCCCGTTGCCATTCCTAGGGGGGGTGGTGAGGTGAGAGTAATGGTGAAAATGTGGTGATATTCAGCTTTAATTTGAGAATTTGATTAAAAATTAATTTTTGATTTTTAATTTATTTTAAGTCATATTATTTTTTTTATTTTTTTATATATATTTTTTAAAAAGTTAAGAAATTAGGTTCTGTTTGGTAGAGTTCTTGAAATTTAATTCTACCTCTTAGTTTGAGTGTATTGTTTGGTTACAATTTTAGAGAATTAATTTCACATCCACTTTTCAAAATATTTTTCAAAGCACCCACTTTTCAAATCATATGTTACATCACTCAATTCAAACTCTTTTCAAAACTTATAGTCAAACAAATTTTTCACACTCAAATCATAATTTCAAAATTCACAAACTCAAAATACAACTTTATTATCAAATCATAATTCTAAAACTCTACCAAACGCAACCTTAGTTTTTAACTAATTTCCCAAAACAAACATAAGGCTTGAAAATATGTTATTTAATTTCTTAAGTATTGTTATTTAGATTTAAAAGTTATATTTACTTTCTAGATTTAGTGATATGTTAATAACTAATTATTTTCTTGACACATCACTGTATTTAAAAAAATAGGTTGAAAAAGTAAATTTTTATATCATTTTTTTAATTTTATTTATTTATTTATTTTTACAAAAGACACGTAAAAAGTTTAATAAGTGATGTGATAAGATATTCTGTTTTATTTGCTATTTTATTTAATTTATTCCAAACACTCCTAGTATTATTTTAGTCCAAAAAATGATTTTCGCCTTTTAAAAATAAAAAATATTATCTATCAGAATAGGTTTATTTTTTGTCGATCATAAAAAATATTTTCTTTGACAAATACAAAAAAATAAGAATTTTTTTTTCTAGAGAATATTTTATATCCAAACAAACAGAGTTTAATATGTATTGTAATATTTTATTTGTTAAAAGTATTACATGAATAATACATATTTGATAATTAAAAAAAAGGGGGATGCACCAATAAATCCTAAATTAATAACTTATGCACTGTTTAGTCCTAAAAGTTTTCTTATAGACTGAAAAGTCCCATTACAATGTTAATAACATCAGATATAATGTTAATAATATCAGAGTCATGTTACAAACATTAGATTTCAAACATCTAATGTTCATCAAATTTCAATAATGTTTGAAAATATAGGATGAAAAACATCTAATGTTCATCAGATTTCAATAAATTTTGAAATTATAGAATGAAACATCAGATCATTTACATCATTTACATCATGCTGATGTAAAAATGGGACTAAATGGAGCATAAGAAAACTTTTAAGACTAAATAGTTCAACGTTTCAAAAACTAGGACTTATGGGTAAATTTTCCTAAAAAAAATTGGGGGACAGGGGGGATTACGCCCTAGTGGAAGGCATAATAAAAATACAAATTGATAAAAAAAAAAAAATTTACTACAAAGTTAATTACAGTATTAATATTTATAAAATCTTCCATTGATTTGTAATTACTTTTTGAAAAGCCCACTGATATGACATTTTTCTTTTTTCTTTGTTTTGTTATGTTTGATGGGGGAGATTATATGTATCAAAAGATTATTTATTGATGGTGTTCACTTATGAAAAAATTTCTATTAAAATTTCTATTTATTTTCTATATTCCTAAACTTATTGGCAAATCATTTGGTTAGGAATTGAGTTAATCCATGAGTTGTGTCATGAATAAAGAATTGCAAACCAATAATGGAAGCTGGTAATCATGCTGTATATGCCTTCTCAGAAGCCAAAATAGCATGGGCAACACGAGTGGTGTTATTTGATCCCTAAAGCTGTTTTACTTTATTTAAAAATTTATTAAAAATTAAATTATTTTGTAAATAAATTAAATTTAAATATATTTTATAACTTAATTAAGTTTTTAAGACAAATAAACAATTGGGCTATTTTAGGTAGCTACTTCTCCCTATCAGAAGCAAAAATTAGATATTTCATTTATATTAGAGAGAATTTCTTTGATTGATTATTTCTTTCCCATTATTCGAGTGTTAGTAGTACTTGTTTTGGTATTTAAAATTATAAATATTCTCTTATTGTTCGACACAAAATAAATAAAAAAAAATTTCAAAACTACATTTTATTACTTGACTCGGTTTGATTATATATATTACAAAAAACAAGTTATTTGAACTCAATTATATTACAAAAAACAAGTTATTTGAACTCAATTCAATTAAAATCCTTTCATTATTAACTTGAAAACAAAATAAATCAAATTTAAATACATTTTAAAACTCATTAAACAAACACCTTACCCAACAATTTTTTAAACATGAAATTATATCATATGCAATATATTAATGTTATCCTAGAAAATCCAACTTAAATTTTGCTGGATATTGGGGGTATTTGGTAGAGTTTTTTTGAGCAAATTTATGGCTTCTGACTTTTAAAAAATTATTTTTGACTATTTTCTTAAACTTATTTCAAATAACTTCTTATTCTAACTTATTTTAAGTCAAAAAAGCTGATTCTGAAAAGCTTTTCAGTCCTTACTTCTGATTATCAGCTTTTGCTATGGACATGTTAATTCACGGTTATACTCTTAGATTTTTTTTATTTTTTATTTTTTTAAAAATAGAAAAAGACCCAAATGGACTATAGAATATTATTATTATTTTTTATGAGAAATGTAGGCAAATAGTAAATAATAAAAAATAAAAGTAAATTAAAAAAGTTACTTCACAACTTATTTAACAAACCCTACTCAGCAACTTAAATCTATAATCCAACAGCTTCTGATTAAAGTCATAATTTATAATCTATTAAGTTATAATGTATAATCTGTTTTAACAGTTACTCCAAATAAGATTATTATGATTGTATAATGTAGATTAAATTAATATTATTTAAATTTAAAATAAATCATGATATTTTTTAATAAAATTTGTGTAAAGGAACGGCTCAACCATCTAATAATTGATATTTTTTAATAAAATTTGGGTAAAGGAACAACTCACCCATCTAATCAGATGTCAACTAACAAGAATAATGCGTGGTAGCTCGAAAACCACGGCTCGATTTTGGCTCGAATATCTAAAAACGACGTCGTTTTGGATCGAACAGACAAAACGATGTCGTTTTGGATATTTTTTTTTTCTTTTTTTTTCTTTTCTTTTCCTCCTTTTATTTCTTTCTTTTCTTCTTCTTCTCCGTTGAAACTAGGTGAAACCAGAGGAGAGAGGGAGCTCCGCCGCCTCCGCCCGCCATCCTCGTCGCGAGGAGCTCGTCGTCTCCGCCGCCTCCGCCCGCCGTCCCCGTCGCAACACGCCGCCGATCGTCGCAGCACGCTGCAGCTCGCAGCCCCGCGCAGCCGTCTCTCCGGCCCGACTCCTCCTCCAGCCATTTTTATGGCCCCCTCCTCCTCCTCCTCCTCCTCCCTCCTCCTCCTCCTCCTCCCTCCTCCGACTCCGACGAATTCGAGCCAAAGTCGAGCCATGCCTCTCGAGCTACGAATCGGGATTGCAACTAACAAATAGAAGGTTGGGTGGGTTAAATGGGTCATTTTCAAAAGGGTTTGGTGGTGTCTCATTTTTCCACCAACGTGAAGAGAACTTATTTGGTGTTCGTGGGACACAGTGCCGTTTTGGCAAGCTACAAAAAAAAGCTACGTTTTGCCATTTGCTAAAAAATGCCAAGTTCGGCCAAAACGCTGAAAATCTCATTTAAGAAGACCCAAAAAAGCAACACTTAGATTTATCAAATTATCTTCTATAACATTTTAATTAATTAATTCAAAAATAAATAACTCAAGGGGTTGTAGTATTGTGGTAAGGCCTTGGGGTTTAAGCCCCAAAGTCACTAGTTCAATTTCCTCTTTGGGCCAATCTCCTAAGCGAAGCACTATTGGTTAAGAGGTTGGATCTCAAGTTATCTAGTCAACACTTGGTGTGGGTTCAATGCTCCCCGCTGTGCGAGTCCTGACTTAAACGGAGCTTGTCTTGGGAGGTCGGGGCAAGTTCCTATGTTATAGCCTCCTCACTCGGAACGGTTAACAGGACACCTTGGTGATCTCTGTAAGGGGCGCTGCCTTGGACCTACGGGAGGGTAGGAGGATTTTCCTGTAACAAAAAAAAATTCAAAAAAACAAGTAAGGATATTTTAGTTATTTTGGCGTGATGTGACACTTTTAAAAAATATTAAATCAAAAATAAAAAAAAAACTAACTTTTTATCAATTTCTCAAATCACTTCTAAAAAAGTCAAAAGCTTAGTAAAAAATCAAAACCTAACTTTTTACTAACTTTTCAAAACACCTCATAATCAGGTTGAGCTTTGTGATCGTTGAAAAGAATAGGACTCATAATTTGGTATTAGGTGATAAAGGAATAATAAAAAAAATATGACATTTGGTAATTTATAAGAATATTATCACATGATAAGCTAAGGCCACTCAATAATTTTTTCAACTTGTATGGGTCAATAATTTTTCCAACTTGCATGGGTCATCAGTTGCTGAGCTTATTGAATGAAGAAACAATTGGCATTTATAGTAATTTGGAAGGTACTGCCACTAGGAAATTTGAATTGATTTAACTTTGCAAACACAACCTTTTGTGGCTATCCGAATCCTTTTATGCTAAGAAATTGACATCCAAAATTGGAGTCTGCAATTTACAGATTTTCTTCAATAAGGGTTAGTCGGTTCATGACTCTAGTTCTTGTTAGCATTCTCTTACTCAGGATAGAATTAGGAGAAAATTATAAACCGTCATGGTCTTTTTGTGAAAAAATTTATTTGTCATAGTATTTGTGAATATATATATTATTTTATAAATAAAATGACCTCTTAATATAAGAGATATATATATCTTATTCTTATTTCATTTTGCATTCTCTTTTTGTTTTTTACCAAAATATTTTTTCATCCTATTAAAAATTGTTTATATGATATCTGAAATTTTTTTTGTATATATATAATTTATATATTGTATTGTATATACATGTTTGTTTGTCTATACGATGAAAAAATATTATTCATCTTTTAACCTCTACGATGATAAAATCATAATTTCATCCAGCTCTTACTCTTTACATGGAATTCAATTTTACATTTCTTGATTTTAAATTGTCTTAATCAATCGTTAGACTTTCAATCAAGTTGTGATTTTTGTCTATTTAGATAACTTCATTTCAAAAACTATTGGACCTTTCAATCAAGTTGTGATTTTGTCTATTTAGATAACTCCATTTCAAAAACTATTGGACAACCATCACGTAAACTCCTACTTTTTTTAATCAAAAATTCACTTTTAGTACCCTTCCCACTTGAGTTCTTAATACCCTCATATTTTTATCAAAACCTTATTTTAGTCTCTTCACTGTAGTTTGTCCATTAATTTTCCATTAATTTTAAAATAACATTATATGACTAGGTCTAAGGGTTTGTTTAGAAAGTATGCTGGCTTTTTAATTTTTTGACTATTTTAGCTTGGGACTAAAAAGTTTCGTTTAGGATGAATTTTTTAACTTTTGTGAGAGAAAGAATGTAATAATTATACGTTAGATGTGGTATTTTATCTTATTAGGTTAAAAAAACTTTTTTATTTTTTTTGTAGCTATTTTAGTTCAAAAAACCCCAAACCTAACTTCCCAAACGAGACGGAGTTGGTTCTCTCATGAGAGTGTCGAGCTTGCATTCTGGACATCCGTTCAATGGGATTGGAAACCTCTTTCTCTCTCTCTTGGAGTCCCAGAGCCGCTAATGGCGTTGCTCACTGGATTGCTTCCACTCATTTACAAGGTGCTCTACTTTTGGAATGGGTTAGCTCTCCCTCATTTCCTTTGAAGGATCTGTTAAATTTTGATGTTTTGTAATGGTTTCAGTTTTCACCCGTTCAAAAAAAAAAGAAAGAAAAAAATCCCAAACGAGGCCTAAATATAACTTGATTTGAAATCTCAGAAGTTTATTAAAACAATTAAAAAGTTATAGGACAAAAATAAAACTGAGTATAAAATAATGGGATATAAAGCGTAATTTGCCCTTTCTCAAAAGCATCTATACTATATATTAAGCAAAATAGGTTTTTAACTCCCAAGGCCTATGAGAGCTCCAATATCCCAATATGAATTTTTTTAATTTTTAATTTTTTTTTTAAAAAAAGTCAGCATTTATTGATTTGGTCAAAATTTCCTGATCAACATTTATTAATTTTTTTTAATCCACATGTCTTTTTACATGCATGCATTTATTGATTTGGTCAAAATCCTCTGATCAGCATTTCAAATCCCCTCAAACAAATAATTATAGATACAATCTGTATATAGTTATTGTAGTACCCTTTTCAACTTCTCTTATACATTATAGTTAGTGATAAGATTGTTAAATTATTTTTATAAAAAATTTTAAAAAACATAATTTATATATTAAAAGAAATCGAAAACAAATATAAATATCTATAATTATCTCGTACATAACACGGGTGATAGGCTAGTTCCAAATGAAGCCAAAAAGAAAACCAGAAGCCAATTCTACCATAAAGCTAGGAAGGCCATTTCCAATGGTGGTCACATTCAAATAATTGGGTAATTTAATTGGACAATTGTTTAATATGAGAAAATTTATGCACCGCTACAACGATCGCCATTCTATTTAAATTTTCTGCCACAATCCACCCCAAATTAGGCCTCGTTTGGAAATATATTATTTTAATAATTTTTTGACTTTTTACAAAAAGGTGTGTAAAAAAATAAAGAAGTGATGTGACAACTTTTAGTAACTTTTTGGCTAAAATAGTCACTCTCCAAACGAGGCCTTAATCCGACTTTCCATATCAAAAAAAAAAAAAACTCGAACAAAAACCATCGTCGCCTGTTACCTTTGCTGAGATAAAAAGAAACCTGTAATGCCACATCCCCTTACTTTTTTTCTAGTACAGAAATTACAATACCCATGTCCCATATTGCACTCCACTCTATATATTTTACTAACAAAGCTGTAAACAATATACCAAATAACACAATGAACCATACAAATAGATAAATACGTGTTGCCAATGAAAACAATCCAAATAAGATTGTAGTGGTTAATAAAAGAGCAAAGATAAATGTGATTAGAGGCCCTTTAAACATTGTCTCTTTGATGACCCTTTGCAATAGTTGTAACGTCCCGAAAAATTGGGCAGGGTATATCTATTTATACAACAAACTCATCTGATAGACAAACACATATATATAGCTAACTATTCCATACATCTATTTCCATTTAATTCCAAATGCCAAACACATGATGTTCACATCTCAATGCCCCAGTTCCAATCCCAAGCATACATTTTACAACAAGTATGAAATGGAAGCCAAACAAATAATAATACAGGCTTACAAATTTATCCAAGAACATTCTTGGTTACACAAAATGGAGTTTCAACTCAACATAAATACAGCCCTGAGCTTACATTCAATAAATAACCATAAAACAAAAATGGAGCCTCAGCTCCGAGTCCTCCCAAGTCAGTGCATTGGCAGAGGCATAGCACCTGCACCTGAAATGGTTTCCCTTATAGGGTAAGCCATAGCCTAGTAGAGATATACTACACAACATATGGACCATAACAAGACTAAAGAGGAGTATGCTCATGATAAAACAGTTTATCTCTCTTTTTATAAAGCATGCAATGCTGAGATGCAACAACAGATATAAAACCATTTCTATTTTAAACCATATATGTTAAATGAATACATGCTCTGTGAATCTTTAGATGAGTGTCTGCAAGTAGCCCCTAATGCACTACCACTGTTATTTTTACCAGTAAACTGAAAAGCTCGACACCTAACCGCGCGGTTCTACACCCCTTACCTAGATTCACCAAGTATTCATCTTTTCGCAAACAGATACATTTCCAAACATTTCTAAAAACAGATACATTTCCAATGAAATGAATGTAATGCAATGTCCAATGCAACAAATGAGGAATTTGGTTCAATTTACCTAAGTCTCATGCATTTCTACAACAATCATGGCTATTCTCCACCGATAACCAAAAACAGATATTTCTAAACAGATATTTAAATAATTAAATTCCAAAAATTTTGATAAATACAATCTATTCCACATCTCATCAAATATGAACAACTATACTAGTTTTCATATCATAATCACGTCCGGTAACCTCTCAAGGTCCATTTCCAACCGTGTCGGTTTTATTCCAACAGATACATTAAGCAAAATAATACCGTTAATGTCCAAGAAAACATCATTTTTTTTCCAAACTCATTCTCCAAGCATTATTTAACTATGACATCCTATTTTGATCAAAAGCCCCAAAAGTTAAACATAATTCCTTTGTTTTCTTTAAAAATGCTCTTTTTGTCGCAAACCGGTAAAAATTTCAAAACAGATCGAATTGAAGTCCGTTTTTGTTCAAATTTAAAACATAAATCTTTCATAGTCTTACAAACATATTCCAAGTTTACACTTTCGCAATTTGGACATTAACTCTTTATTTTTCTCAAATTTCTCTTTTAAGCAAATAAATCACAAATTTTTCAAAAATTCTAACTAAATTATATATAACTCCAAGCTCCATATAATCAAGTAAAAGTGCATAAAGAAGTGTAGAAAAAATCCCTACCTCAAGCCAAGAAGCTTTCAAAATTTTTGGCAACAAAAATTAAATCTGTTCGGAACCAAACGACGTCTTTTCCGCCCTCTATGTTATGATCCAAAGCACTAGGGGTCAAAAATGACTTACACTAAATCAAACCCAAGAAAAATCAACTTGGAACCCTTTTCTTTCTTTCCTCACGGCAAGAACCCAAAAGTTGAACAAAATATCTATTTGATTACTATTTATAGATATTTATAGATATTTTTCTTTTTCTTTTTTTGTTTTTTTTTTTAACTAAACAAATATCTAACCATATATATATATATATATATATCAATTAAAAATATATTTCAACATCTTTAATGACAAAAGTAAATATAATATTTTCTTACCACAAAATATATTTCGTTTAATGGTACACACCATAAATATTCACAACTCTTTTATCGTAATAAATAATAATAATAAAACCACAACAATATTACATGGTTACTAATGGGTCACGATTTAATCAATTGGGTCCAAAATGAATGGAGTTTAATAATTTAAAATAAATCCCCAACTGAGATTGAACCATAAATTCAATTTGATTCAACTTGTTACAACAATAGTTCCTTGAGATTCAAAGGTCTTTTTTTAAAAGTAGATCGTTGAGGTAGAGTCAACGATTGCTATTAGACTAATAAGGTCTAGGAAATTGAGGATTCCTAAATAGAAGAGATGTTGTAGGAAGTAGTTAATGGATTGTTGTTGAATCAATCTTTGTACAAAACCTAGGAATTCCCAATCATAACAAATGACACATCCATAAGGAAGAGGGACTTGTGATATAGTTTTGGCTGTTTCAATGAGGGTGTGTGAAAAGATGGTTTCATAGGCAAGAAAAAAGCAAAACAGGAGAATGGAGGTGAAGAGAGCGAAGATGATGAAGTTGGGATTCTTGGATGGAATTGTGAGAGCTTCTTTGAGTATCTTGAAAAACCCTAGTTTTTCTTGCATCGTCATAATTTGGGTGTTTTTTGATGGTGTAGTTTTCCAAACGAGAGACTGGTCGGGCTGGTCCAAGCTTTCAACAAGTCTACTGGCCCTGAAGTCCGCGGAACGTCCCTGCAAAAAGGTTTAATGGGGGAGTAATCCCCGACGGATCATCCAATGATCGAGTTAGAATAGGAGAGATTGACTGTGTAGAGAGAGAAGATGAGGAATGAAGAACTTAACCTTTGATGTGTCTCAGAAACTTCTTTATATCATTTGCTCATCATTTCCTTGTCCATTACAGCCTGTCGTGTTGGCCGAAGCATTATTTATGGTAAGTCTGTATATTCTTACGTGAAAGGGTTGTTGCATTTACTACTGTGAGAGCCTCATTAATGGCTGATGTGTGGTGCAATAACTTTACAAGATCTTTGTCTGCTTATGTATCTAGACCCCTGTTTGGAAAGTGTTTGAATGTTATTGGTCCTGACCTAATATTGATTTCTTAGAGTTATTGGACTTTGATCGGTGGAAATGTGGACTAGGCCCTGATCCGCTGGTTGGGCCTTCGTGGGTGTGTGGACTGGGCCCTGATCCACAGGTTGGGCCCTCGTGGGTGCCCATCGGTATCAGTAGTCCCCCATTCCCGAGTGCAGCTTTAATCCAATGAACGGAATAAGAAAGGTAGAGGGAGTCTGTCAAGCTTGGGAAGGACGGACGGGTGGAGAGCGACCAAGCGGCGAGGTGGCCGACAGTAGGAAGGGCCGACTGTGAGGGTGGTCGAGCAGGATGGCCGACTGGGAGGAAGGCCGACCGCAAAGGTGATTGATCAGGATGACCGAATGTGAGGAGGGTCGATTGTGAAGGTAATCGAGCGGGATGGCCGATTAGGAGGAGGGCTGATCGTGAAAGTGGCTGAACGTGAGGAGGAGCCGACCGCGAAGATGGTCGAGTGGGATGGCCGACCGAGATGAGGTGCCTATTGTGAAGGTGGCCGAACGTGAGGAGGACCGACCGCGAAGGTGGTTGAGCGGGATGGCTGATTGGGAGAAAGGCCGACCGCAAAGGTGGCTGATCAAAGTGAGAAGGGCCAACTGGGAGGAAGGGCCGAGAAAAAAGTGAGGGCACGTAGGGCTCGAGGTGGTAAAAGCGCATGCTGATGTGAAGTGGAATAGACGGGGAAGAGGAAAGAGAATTGGTGGGGCAAGGAAAGGATCGTGGCCTTACACGTTGTATAACAAGGACCGCTGATGAGGGATACGAATAGGGTGTAAAAAGTGAAGGGTTTGGGAAAGTGGGTTGTTGAAAAGGCGGGGGTTTAATTGTTGTGCGAAATTTTAAAATGGCGAATTTTAACCGCGATCCTTGGGGGATAGGTAAACCTTGAGCTTTTGGACTTGTGCGTTTTACTTATTTGATTTCAAAAAACCAACGTATTCCAGATTTAAATTCCTTCATCGTAAGAGATTCGCTTATCTGGCATGTTGTAAATTTTCTTGCTCCCGCAACCGAAGCAATGGTGAGAAATGTGAAGGAGATGGCACAACACAAAGCGCCAGCCATGGGATTGGATGCGCTAGGAGAGGATAATGGGGTGGAGTCGGCGAAGCAGTATAGGGCAGAAAGACGGGTGGAGAGGGGGGCGGAACGGCTGGCGCGACCCCTAGGGTCGACAATGATCTCAGCGGTGCAGCCGATTAGTCAAGTGGCACCAGACCACTGGCATACGAAGGCAGACAAATGCACTCTGACGACAGAGGATCTAGAGGAGTTGCGCAGCAAATATCAAGTTCCGGCCGACATAGAGTTGAGATTGACAACGACGAATGAGAGGGCGTCAGATGCGCAACCGATGGAGTTTGCACTGTATAAGGAAGCGCTGCATGGGGGCCTAAGGTTTCCCCTTCCACAACTAGTGGTGGACATGTTAAACCGCCTGGAGGTGGCTCCGGGGCAGCTGATACCGAACAGTAAATGATGGCCATCGGTAGCAGTACAGTAACAGTAACAGTAACAGTACCAATTCAGAGAACAGTACAGTACTTGTGGATTCGTAGATTCTAGAGGTGGCTCACAGTGTAGCACTTTGTTCCATATCAGAAATACAGAATGGCCATCATAACAGTAAACAGTAGTGGTTCCAAACTTGGGAACCGATTCGATTGGACAAATCCACCCGTTCATAGACCGTCGGTGGGGCTATCCGTTCATAGACCGTCGATAACAAGATTTGTCAAACGGTAGCAGTAACAGTAAACAGTAGGTGCCAAGGATGCCACAGTACAATTCAGAATATAGAACATACATTCATTCAGGAAACAGTATCAGTTCAGTAAACAGTTCAATTCAGTAAACAGTTCAGTAAACAGTTCAATTCAGTAAACAGTTCAGTTCAGTAAATAGTTCAAGCTCAATAAGGTAAACAGTTCAATAAGATAAACAGTTCAGAAGACAATCATTTTTTAACATATCTTTACACAGTTGTTACTCACAGAGTTCTGGGCTACAGTAAGCTAGAGCGTCTCCTCGGTAAGCCAACCCTACACAATATACAGGATGAACACACACTAAGCTATACAGTTGGGAAAGATCAATAACTTAATCCCTAATTTGCTTTTGTGTGTTCTACATCTATATCCTCATTAAGATGCCTTAAACTAGGCCTAAGAATGCCTAGAATGTGATGAGGATGCAAAAATACACTTAGAAAACAGTTTCAGAATTTTCAGTGAAACAGGGCCTCCGCTCGAGCGCAGGTTTCCCCGCTCGAGCGGACAAGCAAACAAAGGTCCCCGCTCGAGCGTCAACTTCCCCGCTCGAGCGTGACACACAATCCTCCGCTCGAGCGTACATTCCTCCGCTCGAGCGGACTGATGAACAGTGCAAGATGCTGGGAGCTCGATTTCCCCGCTCGAGCGGCACTTCCCCCGCTCGAGCGGAAGACCAAAATCTGGAATTTCCAGATTTGAGTCCCAAGCTCAAAATCAAGTTTCAATGTATCAAATTCGATCCTTTTGGGCTAATTTTCTGGAAAACACTTTAAAACTCAATGTATAACATGTTTCAAAGATCAATTTGAGAAATCGAAGCCCAAAGGTAGTTCCATTAAACACCATTTTGAGGGAAACTCCAAGAACAAGATGAACAATTTACATGCATGTAATCAACTGAGTTCAAGGCTTCAAATACTTGTTCAAATGAGTCATTTCTTCTTAAAACATGGTGAAATCATGGACTTTAGCTAGAACTTGGACATGCATGTGAAGATTTCTTTGAAATCAACTCAAAATTCAACAATGTAAACATGCATGAACTTAATCATCTTCAAGGCTTTAAATACAAGCTCAAATGAGCCAAACCTTACAAAAGCATGAGGGATTCATGGACTTGAATATAACATGAGCATGCATGTAACAATTAGCCATGAAAACATCTTTAAATTCCTCAATACAAACATGCATGCAAGGGATGAGCTTCAATTCAACATTATAAGCCATATCTTGGCTCTAATCTTTAATAATCCTCTAAACCATGCAAGAATCAATTGAATTCACAAACAAGAGGGTAGTCACACTACCTTAGGTCTTGTAATTCAAGGATAGAAGCTCAATGTTGCAATTATCTTCCAAATCTCCTAAGTCTCCAAGCAAAAGAGATGAAATCACTCTAGTCTCCTACTCTCTCTCTCTCTCTAGATTCGGCTAGGAGTAGGAAATAGCTGAGCAAATGTTTTGTTTGAGTGTATAAGGCTCATAAGGCTCAATATATGTGTTGCCTAAGTGCTCCACTCACAATGGCATTAATGTAAATAAGCCAACTCTTTGATTAAACTTATTTTAATCTAATTTAATCATACTAAATCAATTTTCGAATAAACATGCCATAAAATCCCATTAATTCTAATGATCATGAGACATTAATCAATTTTCGATTCGGCCGCCGATAAGGCCTTCAATTTGCAGTTTAATGCATAAGACGAGAACAGATAATTTGACAGTCGAACAGATAGATTATGCATTTAAACAGTTACAGTCAATCAATCAGTCTCGGATCTCAGTCAGTCAGTTCAGTATTTCAATCAATTCAATTATCAATTATAATCGGTCTCAGTTTAACAGTAATCGGTAGGTAATCAGTAATCAGTAACGGGGGTTGTTACAGTCTCCCCTCCTTATAAAGAGTTTGGTCCTCCAAACTCGAATTAACATGTGATAACAGAGATGATACCTAGCACAAAGGTAACTTTCATTCTATAACAGGAGCATAATCATATTCATTAACAGGTTCATGGCCCAATCTAAATCTTAGCAATGCACAGAAACAGAATCAGAAGTCACGTATAAAGATTGGGCTCATGTTAAAACAGAATCTTATGCACAGTCAGATTTCAGTCAAGGACAGTTTCGAGTACATATTCATTTCCATATTCTTGTCCAGAGCATACATAGATGCCACAATTCTTACTTAAGCATACGTGGTGCACTCATTAGCACTACCAGAGCAGATACAGTGCAGGACAGATACAGTGCAGAACAGATACAGTACAGAACAAATACAGTACAAGACATATACAGTACAGGACAGATACAGTGCAGAACAGATACAGTACAGAGCAGATACAGTGCAGAACAGATACAGTACAGAACAAATACAGTACAGGACATATACAGTACAGTAACAATAACGGTAACAATACAGTAACAGTACAGTAGCAGTATAGTAGTATTCACACTACTTATATCAAGTATTTATCAGGGTTATAGATTTGCACTGGTCTCAGTTTCATAAGTAATTTCCCCCGTTAAGTTACAGAGATTCAATCCATTCAATCTCGAGTCTTTCATTCAGTTTTTGTTCAATTCGGTTCTCAATTCAGTAATCCATCACAGTCAGTCTAGTTCATTTGGGAGTTATTGGGGACATAAGGCGATTTTGTACATTACTCCCATAGCAGTAGGCAGAGTTCTGAAGTAAGTATTCATTCACTATTCATCAGTTCCAGTCCTCACAGATTCAGTCATAGCACATATCATTACAGAAGCAGTCATACAGATTACATATACTTCCGAACAGTCAGAGTTTATGATCAAAACCAGTCTGTGGTCAACAGATCCCATCAGTTTTGAAGTACAGTAATCACCAAAACAGTCATTTCCTAGTCAAACAAGTTCATCGTCATACGGTAATACCGGGTAATTAATCACATGACATGCCCAGTTTTCCCTACATTGTAAGCAATCTGATAATAGCTTTTTCAATAAGGGTTCCCTCAGGTCAATTTGATGAAAATTCGACCAGGTCATATTAGATACAAGTTCTGCCCAATCATATTAAGTAAAAGTTCGAAGCACAAGCATCAAACACAAGTTCCATCAGTTTCACAAAGGGTTTCATCAACCCATGGTTCTATCAGATCAGATAACAGTTCAGACCAAGGTTCCATTCTTATCATTTCCAAATCAGTTAACATTAGTTCATACTCCGGTCATTTCGGTACATAGTCAGTAGTTTCACAATTAGTCTGAGTTCATCAATTGTCAGACTTACATCACAGTTCGGTACCATTACAATTCATATCAAGGCAGTACAGTCATATGCAATGTGTTCCTCCCAATAAGTTACAGACAATGCATAGGCATGCAGTTATTCATATCGAGAGGTAAGCATCACAGTCAATATAGCAGTTTTCCAAATAAATCTTCCATAAAGGTATATGGTATACAGTAATACATCACCCAAGGTTCTCGGTGGCTCATAATAGTGAGTTGTCATACGAGGGTTCCGGATCAGTCATACAGTCACTAAAGCATAGACTCGCAGGTTCAATCAAACAGTCATGTCAATTTCCCACAATCACAATTCACAGTCTAGAATTTATCATTTGGGGTCTTTATTCAGTCATGCAGTTCCAGGGTCATAGTCCCAACGGTTAAATTATCGATAAATAACTTAACAATCATTCCAAGCAAAGGTATCGTCATGTATGTGCATGTTCACAATCTACTAATAGCTCTTAGTGTATGGTTCATAATTCCAGTAGTTCAATTAGCGCAGTCAATATGTTCGCAGTCTATACCAAATTACGGAATATACGATTCCCCACACAAACGTTCGTATAAGCAATTTCATCTGTTTCAGGTAATACCTACGTCAGTCTTTTCAGTGTTCCGAGCATTCTCTGGAACTAGGGTCTAGATTTAGACTCATTATCGTTCAGTTGAGTTTGTGGGCAAGACTTAGGCAAATATCCCTTCTGTCCATGCCTAGAATAAGTTTCAGATAGGCGGTGGCAACGCCCCATTGGTATTTCCCCCATTTTCCACAGATAGGTATATCATTGTTCACATTGCTTCTTCGACCTTCATTGGTCAAAGCCATTGCCCGAGATTTTCCATTCACGGAGGTCATTGATTTACCGGTCATTTTCACTTTCTGTTACTTCTGTTTCATTCTTTCGGATTCAGTTGACGATGTTGATTTGGATATTTCAATGCTGCTACGTTGTCTCAGGCATTACTCTATCCAGGACATCTACACACTTTGACGGTTTTAAAACGTCGATTCAGTCAAACACATCTAGGTCACGCCCACCTTCAGTTCTTTTCTAGTACTTGGTAGTCAGTATCTATCATGGGGGTGCCTATCAAACTAGCTAGGTAAATTTTACCTCATATTCGACCATAGTCTTATCACCTTACTCAAGTTGTTCAAACTCAGATACTTTCTTATTTCGGATGCATTGGGGAAAGTATTTTTCGGAGAAAACTTCACATATTTTCTCAGTTTCTAAACCCAAGTCTCAGTTTTCAGTGGTTCAGTACCTCCCAGAAATTTCGGTGGTTTCAATTTATTTGGGTTTCTGTATCAATGTCGTCAGTTCGTATTCAGTTGATTCAAGCACGTATGTCGGCCTTTTTATCTCCTCAATTTTTTCAGTTAAGACGTCAACCATTCCTTCTAGCCTATTAACTCTAACATCAGAAGATTCGGTTTCGCCTACGTTCCTCATCCTTTCCCTTGTTTCGCACAACGGGTGGTTATCAATATAGGAGAGGTTCTTACTGATTTCACGTTTTATCTCATATCAGACGTGTATATACTTTCATTTCAGTTCAGGTATGGTCACATGACCCTTTACTTTCACACGTTCACTTTCTTATAGATTTCCACAGTCGGTAGTAACATTAACATTACATGTTATTCCATTTAACTTCTTTAAGTATGCATATAGGTTTCGCTTCATTTCACTATAAGCAGTGGTAGCAATTATATAATATAAACAGTTGCATACTTAAACACATTAATCACATTAACATATAATCAGTCACGTCATAACCACACACACTTTTTATGCTCATGCAATGCCCTAACTTCTTTTCTAGGACATCCTATAGCTCATTTGGACACGTGTGTGCGGTATAACTCGTGGTAAGTATCGCTCTGATACCACTCTGTCACGACCCAAACCCGGCCCTATGGGTTTAGCACCGTAACCGGCCAGTAATCCGAGATTACCGAAGGCCTGCTTAACAGTAGAACAGTAAAACAGAGTTCAGGGCCTGGCGGAAGCCAATACAGTAATAAATAATGTCCAATGAGCTGTGACAGTCTGTATGCCAAAAGATTTTTCATACATACATGCAGTCAGAGGCAAAACAGTGTATACATTATATACAATCATTCAGTACGGGGACTTAATCCCTATTAAACAGTACAACAGTGCTAACAGTCGATACAGTAGACAAAGCAGTGCAGAAGGGGGGAAAAGCTAAAACACCCATATGCCTTAGCATAACAGGCTCGGAACCTCGCAGTGAGGCACATAGGCTGGCTTGGCAAAACTGGAGTTTACCATGACGCTTCTAGCAACGGTCCGGTGCCTGTACACCTACATATATATATGAGCAGTGAGCTAAAGCCCAGTGAATAACATAATGCGTAAAGGGGTTAAGAATAAATGTCATTTCAGTATTGAAAACAGTCATTTCAGTCAGTTTATCCGTCATTCAGTCTGTGGCTCATATTTCAGCCATAACAGTCATTCAGTTAAGACAGTGATATGTGGTACATCCATTGGCATAACAGTACAGTAAGCAGTAGGTCTTAAAGACCGGGTCTTAACAGACCAAACAGTAAATGATGGCCATCGGTAGCAGTACAGTAACAGTAACAGTAACAGTACCAATTCAGAGAACAGTACAGTACTTGTGGATTCAAGAGGTGGCTCACACTGTAGCACTTAGTTCCGTAGATTCTAGAGGTGGCTCACAGTGTAGCACTTTGTTCCATATCAGAAATACAGAATGGCCATCATAACAGTAAACAGTAGTGGTTCCAAACTTGGGAACCGATTCGATTGGACAAATCCACCCGTTCATAGACCGTCGGTGGGGCTATCCGTTCATAGACCGTCGATAGCAAGATTTGTCAAACGGTAGCAGTAACAGTAAACAGTAGGTGCCAAGGATGCCACAGTACAGTTCAGAATATAGAACATACATTCATTCAGGAAACAGTATCAGTTCAGTAAACAGTTCAGTAAACAGTTCAATTCAGTAAACAGTTCAGTAAACAGTTCAATTCAGTAAACAGTTCAGTTCAGTAAATAGTTCAAGCTCAATAAGGTAAACAGTTCAATAAGATAAACAGTTCAGAAGACAATCATTTTTTAACATATCTTTACACAGTTGTTACTCACAGAGTTCTGGGCTACAGTAAGCTAGAGCGTCTCCTCGGTAAGCCAACCCTACACAGTATACAGGATGAACACACACTAAGCTATACAGTTGGGAAAGATCAATAACTTAATCCCTAATTTGCCTTTATGTGTTCTACATCTATATCCTCATTAAGATGCCTTAAACTAGGCCTAAGAATGCCTAGAATGGGATGAGGATGCAAAAATACACTTAGAAAACAGTTTCAGAATTTTCAGTGAAACAGGGCCTCCGCTCGAGCGCAGGTTTCCCCGCTCGAGCGGACAAGCAAACAAAGGTCCCCGCTCGAGCGTCAACTTCCCCGCTCGAGCGTGACACACAATCCTCCGCTCGAGCGTACATTCCTCCGCTCGAGCGGACTGATGAACAGTGCAAGATGCTGGGAGCTCGATTTCCCCGCTCGAGCGGCACTTCCCCCGCTCGAGCGGAAGACCAAAATCTGGAATTTCCAATTTGAGTCCCAAGCTCAAAATCAAGTTTCAATGTATCAAATTCGATCCTTTTGGGCTAATTTTCTGGAAAACACTTTAAAACTCAATGTATAACATGTTTCAAAGATCAATTTGAGAAATCGAAGCCCAAAGGTAGTTCATTAAACACCATTTTGAGGGAAACTCCAAGAACAAGATGAACAATTTACATGCATGTAATCAACTGAGTTCAAGGCTTCAAATACTTGTTCAAATGAGTCATTTCTTCTTAAAACATGGTGAAATCATGGACTTTAGCTAGAACTTGGACATGCATGTGAAGATTTCTTTGAAATCAACTCAAAATTCAACAATGTAAATATACATGAACTTAATCATCTTCAAGGCTTTAAATACAAGCTCAAATGAGCCAAACCTTACAAAAGCATGAGGGATTCATGGACTTGAATATAAACATGAGCATGCATGTAACAATTAGCCATGAAAACATCTTTAAATTCCTCAATACAAACATGCATGCAAGGGATGAGCTTCAATTCAACATTATAAGCCATATCTTGGCTCTAATCTTTAATAATCCTCTAAACCATGCAAGAATCAATTGAATTCACAAACAAGAGGGTAGTCACACTACCTTAGGTCTTGTAATTCAAGGATAGAAGCTCAATGTTGCAATTATCTTCCAAATCTCCTAAGTCTCCAAGCAAAAGAGATGAAATCACTCTAGTCTCCTACTCTCTCTCTCTCTCTAGATTCGGCTAGGAGTAGGAAATAGCTGAGCAAATGTTTTGTTTGAGTGTATAAGGCTCATAAGGCTCAATATATGTGTTGCCTAAGTGCTCCACTCACAATGGCATTAATGTAAATAAGCCAACTCTTTGATTAAACTTATTTTAATCTAATTTAATCATACTAAATCAATTTTCGAATAAACATGCCATAAAATCCCATTAATTCTAATGATCATGAGACATTAATCAATTTTCGATTCGGCCGCCGATAAGGCCTTCAATTTGCAGTTTAATGCATAAGACGAGAACAGATAATTTGACAGTCGAACAGATAGATTATGCATTTAAACAGTTACAGTCAATCAATCAGTCTCGGATCTCAGTCAGTCAGTTCAGTATTTCAATCAATTCAATTATCAATTATAATTGGTCTCAGTTTAACAGTAATCGGTAGGTAATCAGTAATCAGTAACGGGGATTGTTACAGGAATATGGCCCAAGTGACAGAGGTCGACCTCGTAAGAAGGCTGTGCTTGGCATAAATGAAAGCAGTGGCCTTACTAGGCAAGGCAGTGTGGGTAAAGATAGAGGCAGAGTCGCTGAAGGCCCAACTAGAAGGATTGCAGGCACAATTACAGAACCTAAAGGTGGAGACGATGGGCTAGAGAAAGGCTGCGCGCAATGCCTGTGCGAAGGGTCTGGCGTATGCTCAGAGGGCGAAGAAGATGAAGGTTTTCTCGGTGGTGTAGGGGTACTTGGCCGAGTGCGCCAAGGTAAGCCAGACTGGGGTCACCTCCGAGCTCGTAGTCGCCAAATCTGAACTGGAAGTGGTGCGCTACAAGGCGGTATCACTGGAGTTTGAACTGGCAGACAAGCGGAAGAAAGTAGGCGAAGTCTAAGAAGCCTGTAATACTGCCAAGGAAAGGTTGTAAGAGGCCCTCACCAACAATGAAGAGTTGCGCGACCAAGCCTTAAAGGACAAAGAAGAATCAGATGTGTGCATTACGGAGTTGGAGAAGGCCTTGGGGGAGAAGAGGGCCAAGGCAACAGAGTTAACCAGGAAAATGGCATCTGAGAGGGCGGCCTATCCGGACCTGTGCGTGCGCAACAGTAGAGCAGTTTAAGGGGTCTCTTGAATTCCAAATGGCCATCGACGCAGTGGTAGCGAGGGCATTGGCTAGAGAGGGTGAAAGAGATGTTGGGCTGTAATAACCCCGACCCATGATTAACGTTAATCCATGCTTAATTATGCCCAATAATTAATTAAAGTGAAATTTGCATCATATGTTGCCTTATGTGTGTTTATATCTATTTAACGTAGAAAGATTTGTTCATGTTTTCGTTTCGGTTTGCGAATTGAAGGCCTTATTGACATTCGATTCGGAAATTAACTTGATTTATGTGTTATTTGAAATTTTTAGAATTTATGATAGGTTTAATTGAAATTCGATTTGGAATGATTAATTAGATTAATTTAATACCCATTTGATTAGCTTTAATGAACCACCACTAGGTAAGCCTATATAAGGCCACCCCAATCACCTCTTTTATACTTTACACTTTCATTCACTCATGTCTTTGAACTCAAACGTAGGGGAGAGAGAGATAGAGAGAGGGAAGGAATTGAGATCAAGAGCTTGAAAAGAGAGATTTGCTAGGAATTGTTAAAGAATATGAGTGAATTTGGAGATTGAAGCTTTTACACTTGTGAATCTAACACTCTAGATAAGAATTCTAGTCTTTGGCTTTGTAAAGTAGGTGATTAATGCATGGAAACAAGTGAATTAGGTGAATTCATATGGGAATTGAGCTAGAATTGAAGAAAGTTAAGTCATTCCATATATGCATGCATATATCATAACATCTTGAGTTTGAAATCAAAGAATTACCACATGCATGTGTCTATCTTGACTTGGTGTTGAGAATTCATCACATTTCTTACCATTCGACTTTAATTAATCATGTTTTGAAAAGCCTTAGTTCAAGAAATTTACATGCATGTCATATCTATATTATGTTTTCATAATTCAAGTTTGAGTTTACTCAATTGTCAAGCTTAGGGGCCTTGATTTCATGAAATGATCCTTAATTCCTTATATTTTTCAAGTTTAGACATGTTTCCTTAAGTTTTTGGCCCAAAAGAATAAGATTTGTGGTTTTGAAATTGAGTTTTGAGCTTGGGAACGAATCTGGAAATTCCAAAATTCTACTCCTACGCTCGAGTGACCAGAAGTACGCTCGAGCGTGAAATGCATGCTCCTAGAAGTTCTTATGTTTTACACCACGCTTGAGCGACAAGAGTTGCGTTCGAGCGTGGACCTGAGTCTCACGCTTGAGTGAGCATCGAGCGGAAAAATCAAGCAACCAGCACTTTTGTAAAGTTTACAGACCGCTCGAGTGAAGGAATGTACGCTCGAGCGGCCTTCACATTTTGCATGTCCGCTTGAGCGTAGGGTTGCACTCGAGCGAAACCCCTATTTTTAGCAATTTTTGTTAAGTGTTTTCAAATACATTTTGCATCCTCATTCTATCCTAGGCATTCCTAGGCCAAGATTTAGGCACTATAATGAGAATAAAAGTAGAAACACACCAAAAGAAGAAAGAACTAAGTGATTAATTTCGGGTGTGTAATTCAATACGTATTCGTTTTGTATTCGTGTAGGTCACGTGCCACAAGATATCTGAATTGCCTACCTTGTCAGTTTACTTGGAGTCATCTATTATCTGTGAGTAATAACTTAGTACAGCTATCTTCAAGTTAAATTATTTTCTGTATGTGGAATAAGATCTGTTCTACGAATGCTATATTTTTGCTCTATGAATGATTGTCCACCTCTAACAAATAATTGTGACGTTAATTTTGTGGTTCAAGTATGTTATCTGTACCAGGACTGGAGGTTCCTTTATGGAACTAATAAATTTTCTGCACCTGGCTGGAGGTTCCTTATGGAACTGACAAGTTATTCGTTCCCAGTCCGAAGGTTCTTTTAAAGAACTGACAAGTTATCCGTACCCGACCGGAAGTTCCTCTATGGAACTGACAAGTATGATCTTTGATGCTTTGTATGTGATTTGTAGTGCCAACGGATGAACTATGTATGATTAAGCATGAATTCTGATTTCATATATGATTTGAATGAGAATACAAACATGAATCTATTCTATGTACAAACTTAGCTATGGGACATCATTCATTTAACCCTTTACTCTGTTATTATTCACTAGGCTCCCGCTCACTATTTATATTATGTATGTTGGTGATCAGGCACGTGACCAGGCTCAGAGTTGAGGACCTGGCGTCTCAGTTTTTGTCAGCCAACCTTTGTGCCTCCCGAGGAGGTTCCGGGTTAAGTAAAGTCTAGTGGTTGTGTTGTTATGAATGTATAAGACTTTATTTCTTTTGCTCCATGAACAAGTTTTTCTGTTTATATGTACACGAAGTGATATGTAAATACTGTATCTTTTGGCATCACTCGTAAGTTTATGAAAGTTTAAGATTATCTGTCCCATGTATGTCTTCGCAGCTCGATAGACTATGTATATTTTATGTATTTTCTTCCTCAGCCCCTAATTATACATTATTATGTTAAGAGGCCTTTGGTAATCCAAGGATTACTGGCCGGTTACGATGCTAAACCTATAGGGGCGGGTTTGGGTCATGGCATGGGCCAATAGGAGTGGCTGCTGTTTGGAGGACCGAAGAAGATATAATCTATGGTTTTCAGCCGTCAGACTACTATAAGCATGTAATGAGTACGGGTGAGCATGGTCCGAATTGGATCGGATTGGGGTAAAACCAGGACCAATCCGTTATTTACGGTTCCTAAAAAATTGAAACCAATCCAATCCGTTTAAATCATCAAACCAATCCGAACCAATCCATTTAAACACGGATTGGATCGGTTTAGAACCACGGATTTACATAATTAAATAACAAAATATATATCTATAACACTTTAATTTCATAAAAACATAAACATAGCGCTATATTAGTTCCACAATAGCAACATGTTTTTCTATAATAGCGACATACTGTTCTAGAATTTAAACAACCCTAAGAAAATTGGTTTCACCATAAAAATTTAGACCATTATAAATTAAAACTAAAAATTAACAAG
>JAPPVO010004183.1:0-14556 GCA_030407325.1 Camellia japonica | reverse complement strand
GGATTGAAAAATTAGGTCTTTCCACAATAACCTCACAGGTGAAATTCCTAAGTTTTAAATAGCTTTTCCTTTCTAAGCATTTTAAACCTTTCTTTCAATGATCTTGAGGGAGAGATACCAACAGGGGGAGTGTCCAAAATGCAACTGCAATTTCAGTTTCGGGAAATAACAAGCTTTGCGGTGGTTATACCTATACTAAAATTACAGTCATGTGCTTCGAAAAATGTAAGAAAGTTAATTATTCCTATATTTTTGTGGGGTATGGGTATAATTTTTGCATTATCTGTCTATTTGCTTTGTTGGCTTAGAAAGATAGAAAGCAATCTATTGTGGCATCTTGTTTGGTGGATTGTTCTATGGATATGTCATATAGAGAGCTCTTCAAAGCAACAATGAGTTTTCTTCAGACAACTTGATTGGTAGCGGAAGTTTTGGTTCAGTATACAAAGGAATTCTTCACCCAAATGAAAAGGCTATTGCAGTGAAGTTATTAGATCAAGAAAATAGAGGAGCTTCAAGAAGTTTTATCGTTGAATGCAAAACTTTTGGAAACATCAGGCATCGAAACTCGTCAAGATTATAAATGCTTGTGCAAGTGTTGATTTCCAAGGTAATGACTTCAAAGCCCTAATATATGAGTTTATGGAAAATGGGAGCCTTGAAAGTTGGTTGCATCCAACTCCACAAACAAGTGTTGCCATAAGCAACCAAGAAGTTTAAACCTTTTTCAGCGATTAAACATAGCAATTGATGTGGCTTCTGCTTTGGATTATCTTCACAATCATTGTGACAACACGATCATACATTGTGATATAAAGCCAAGCAACATTCTTCTTGACAGTGACATGACAGCCCATGTTGGTGATTTTGGTTTAGCAAGGCTTTTACTACAACCCAACAATGAACTTTCAAAAAAGCCGAACTAGCTTTGTTGGTATAAGAGAGAGAAACCACTGGATATGCAGCACCAGGTAATCCACCATATATGCCTATGAAAATGTATTTTGTGTGACCATATATACTGAGGTGGTGTAACGATGCTCTAACAATATCACCTCAGTGTCCTGGTTACCGCAAAATATCACCCTTATTTTTAAACGTATAGATGCCTTTGAAGTATAAAATTAAAATTTATCAATGTGCATTGCAGAATATGGCATGGGGAGACGGGAATCCATTCATGGTGATGTATAAGTGTATGGAATCCTCTGTTAGAATTGTTCATAGGAAAAAGACCCACTGATGAATGTTTATAGATGGCTTGAACCTTCACATATTAGCCAAAATAGCTTTGCCAAAAAGTGTGATGGAGATTATTGATCAGAAAACTTATATCAGCTATAGAAGAGGAGGAAACAAGCAAATCAAATTTCAAGACACGAATGGAAAGGGGAAATTCATTGAGTGCTTAATTCTGATACTCAGGGTTGGAGTTGAGTGCTCTGAAGAATCACCAAGAGAGAGAATAACCATTGTTGACTGACGCGCTAAGAAACTACATTTAATTAAGGAGATGCTACTTGGAGAAGGATTTCCACAATGTGCAAATTGCTCAAATCAAGTAATTAAGGTACTCTCTTTAGGTTTGGCCCTTTAAAATTTTCTTTTCAATTATGCCATTTGCATACAAATAAATCTGCAAAAAGTTTCACGAGAGAGAAACAAAAGGGTGGGGGCGCTCTTGTGAAACTTTTTGTGCTTTATTTATATCAGAGTATACATTTTCTTTCTCTTCATATCTGATTAATTCATACATCATTAGATTGTAATATATCTACAACAATGCTATGCAAGTTGGCTTTTTGTTTTTGTTTTTGTTATTTATTATTTTTTATATCGTTGTTATGTTAGAGAATAGACTGATATATGCTTGAGTTATATTTGTCACTTGAGATTAATTAATATATGAGGTTCATTTTCTTCTAATTGATTTTGGTTTAGCTTTGATTAATATCACCTTCAGAATAATTTTGATTCATTAGACTCAATATTCAAAAAATTGAAGAAACTGTAAAAGCTCTAGGAAGGAATAGTCAAGAAAGAGGATACACCTATATTTCAATGAAATAATATTAGGAATAATGAATTTCGTATAAATTTTCATATAAAATAGAGTAATATACACTGGTAGTTCCTACATTTTGCTCCTTGTATCATTTTGATTCCTACACTTTTAATTGGCACAATTTTGACTTTTAATTCTAAATTTGTGTTAATTTGGTCAAATTGATAATGTCATTAGTATTTTTGACTGAAAATAATCATCTAATTGGTTGAGATTAACTTATTGAGGTTAGTAAATTTTATAATTTTACTTAAAAAAAATGACACTTGCCACTTATATGCATATTTTTCATAAAAAAATGCTAAGAATTGAAATCAATTGAATCAAATTGAAACAAAATCATAAATTTAGGATAAATAAAAATCAATTCAATTGAAATTAAAGTGACCAAAATTACATAAGACTAAGTATAAGGACTACTGTCGCAATTTATCTTATAAATAATGTGTTTGATTGTGATAATTCATAAAATTATTTTATGAGTAATGAATTTTGTATAAAATTTTAATACAAGGCGATGTGGCTGGTTGTGGGCTTTTTGCCTTTCATTGTAAGTCTAATCACACACCATTGTAGATTAGAAATTTTGGTAGTGATACAGTCATATCATTCGAAATTAGATTTTTATATAAAATTTTTGTTTGAATACCATGTCTTGTATTTTTAAAAATGATCATATCTGTATGTCTGTATATATCAAAATGTATATAGGTGTGTATCATATATAAATTATAACTAAATAAAAATAAATATAATTTCATATTTTTTGAGTCATAATTACAAAAAAAAAAAAAAAAATCATAATCAAACAATCACATGAGACATAATCAAAGATTTTATGAGTTATAACTAAAATAATGTTATAACTAAATAAAAAAAATTGGTTATAACTAAAGAAAAAAATGACATAACTAGGGATGCATATAATACACTCCTTTCGAAAGGTGTATAGTAGAATTTTCCATATAATTTTGATATAAATATATTAACTCTCTTCTAGTGATGAAAAAGTGGAATTGGGGTCACTGCTGTGGCAAACCCACAGCAGTGACTGTGGTGCTTCATTTTGTAATGTATTATGGAATTATTTTTATGATCTGAACCGTTCATTTTGTAGGGTTTGTTGAATACTTGAAGTCTACCAAAAATCATATTAATCGGATACCAATAACTATATGATTGATAACCAAAAAACAAACAAGAAGTTTTTCTTTTGAAAAATAGTATAAAAATATGCAACTCGATCATATAGTTATTGATATCCGATTAATATGATTTTTGGTAAGCTTGAAGTACTCAACAAATCCTACAAAATGAACAATTCAGATCATAAAAATAATCCCATAATGCATCATAAAATGAAGCACCACAGTCACTGCTGTGGATTTGCCACAGCAGTGACCCCAAGTCCTGAAAAAGTGGCGTACACTTGTTAGCAAAAATTGGATTTGAAATAAATCTACAAACTCTCTTCTAGTGATGAAAAAGTGGCGTACACTTGTTAGCAAAAATTTGATTTGAAGTAAATCTACAGACAAAATCAGTCTTTATAAATAACAAACAAATTAGGCAATGTGGTTGGTATTTTTTATCTTGGTAGTTTTAAGGATTTTTTTAGAGGTTGTAATGTGGGAAAACATAATAAAACAACCACTGAAACCTGATTAATAACACTCAAATTTGTCACTTAATTACAAGAATTAAATTATTTGTATCAAGTACAAAAGCACTGGTTATAAAAACTAACTATTAATATATATATATGGGTCCTGTTACGGTGTGCAACCCTTTAGGGTTGCACACCATATGCAACCAACACAAAAGACATAAGTGGAAGGTATAAACATAAAACAGGACAGCAAACACAAAAGGCATAAGTGTAAGGTGTAAGTTGCACACTTAAGAAATATATATACTTAACTATTCCTAGATATATTTTATTCCTAAATTTCACAAATATTGTGAATTGGGTTAAAAGTCTCTCTTGTATCTTCCATGGCCTTTTATAGGCATATTTTCAAGTGAAAATTGCCCAAAGCAGTTTTGCAAAACAATTATTCAAAGTAGTTCATAAATAAAAAATCAACCGGCAGTTCCTTGAATTAATCCACATTCTTAGTATAAAATCACACGTGTTCATCTTTCAACTTGTCACCAAGGAGTGCCTAGACAACAACAATAACACCAACATAATAATAATAAATATAAATGTGACCATATTTATTTGTAAAAAGATAATTTTATGATCTAAATTCGAGAGATTGACCGATCACAATTAATTAGATTAGATTTGGTCAATTAATGGGTCATAATAGACAGAAATTAATTTGTGGTTTCAACAACACTATTAACTTTGATAATGAAATTTATTTTTTATCCTTCATAGAAGTGATCAGATCTATACTATATATTAAGCAAAAGGAGATTTTTAACCCCCAAGGCCTGTGGGAGCTTCAATATCTCAATCTAAATTTTTTAAATTTTTTATTAAAAAAAAGCTCAGCATTTATTGATTTGATCAAAATTTCCTAATCAGTATTTATTAACTTTTTTCAATCCACATGTCTTTCTATATGCCTGCATTTATTGATTTGGTCAAAATCCCCTAATCAGCATTTAAAATCCCCTCATAAAAATAATTATAGATCCAATCTGTGTATAGTTACTGCAGTACTTTTTTCAACTTTTCTCATATACTATAGTTAGTGATAAGATTGTTAAATTATTTTTATAAAAAATCTTAAAAAACATAATTTATATATTAAAAAAAATCTAAAACAAATATAAATAATTATAATTATCCCGTGCATAGCACGAGTGACAGGCTAGTTTAACATTAACGTCAAAGGGCAAAATTACCACTCTCTGTATCAAAATTAAAATCTGTATCAAAATTAAAAGGGATGACACTCATGTGAGGAAAAACTATTCAATGCCCCCATGTATAATTGGTGTTTTTTTCATGTGAGAGTTATTGGAGTATTTTTGCATATTTCATGGCCCCATGTATAATTGTCAGTGTAAATTTAAACTAATTTAAATAAAAATAAAATATATATTTTTGTGTTAAAATTGATGACATCATCATTCTTCATCAAGTTAGTTCCATTAACAGTGTGAGGGTATTACGGTTCCGTTTGGCAAGGAGGTTTGGGATTATTTTAGTCACAAAAGATAAAATAGGTTATTTTAACCATAACAAATAAAACATCACATCCAAATTATAATCATTACACTCTTCTCTCACAAAAAAAGTTAAAAAAGCAAAAAAGCCAAAAAAGCCCTAAAGCCCTAAAGCCCTTTCCAAAATAAGTTTTTTAGCCCAGGTTAAAATAGCCAAAAAAGTCAAAAAGTCAACCCACTTCTCAAACGGAAGCTACATCAATTTAAACTCTAAATTGGGTTTTTGACTTTTTAATTTAAGCTACATCAATTTAAGCTACATCAATAGAGAGAAAAGGGAATCTTTGACTTTTTGGTATAGGTTATTGGCTTTTTGGCTTTTTTAGTAACTTTTTGACTTTTTGACTAAAATAGCCTCTTGCCAAACGAGGCCTAAGTTTGTGTTTGGATTATACATTTGTATAGTGAATTGGAAAGAAAAAGAAAAAAGTTAGGAAAATGGAAAAAAAAAAAAAAAAAAAAAGTACAAACATAGCCTAAGAAAGTACCATATAATTATGTCAAAATTATAAATTATATATATATATATATATTTTTTCATGCATTTAGCACCACGGTGTAATTTACCATTTTAAATTTTAAAAAATACAAATTATATGTAATTGTCAATAATCGACAGACATGATTCCAACTGGACCCGGATCAACCAGTTGCAATGATTCGAAGTTCCGCAGGTCTACAAACCTACCAAGTTTGGCTAAATTAAAAAAGTGCACTTATTTCATCTTTTTATCTTTTTTGGGTCACATCAATCAACATCTCCTCTCTACTTTTTCTACACATAATACAAGAAAAGTCAAAAAGTGCACTTATTTAGTCTTCCCAAACTTGGCCTAAAAACTTGAGAAGTGGGTTGACTTTTTGGCTTTTTTGGCTATGTTAGTCTGGGCTAAAAAGCTTGGCTTGGGATGGACTTTTTGACTTTTTTGACATTTTTTGTGAGAGAAGAGTATAATGATTATAGGTTGAATGTGATGTTTTGTTGGTTGTGGCTAAAATAGCCTATTTTGTCTTTGTGGCTAAAATAGCCAAAAAAGCCTACAAACCTTCTTCCCAAACGGTGCCCGGGTTGGCTTTTTGACTTTTTGGCTTTTTTGGCTATTTTAGCTTGGGTTAAAAAGCTTGGTTTGGGAAGGGCTTTTTGGCTTTTTTGATTTTTTTTGTGAGAGAAGAGTGTAATGATTATAGGTTAGATGTGATATTTTATTTGTTGTGGCTAAAATAACCTATTTTCTCTTTTGTGACTATTTTAGACAAACCATCTTGCCAAACGGACCTTGAGATTTGTTCATTATTTGGCCCACGACAATAAATTAAAAATGTTTCATTGATTTAAAATTTTAAGTAAGTTTATAATCACTTTTCTATTTTTTTTATCCGCTCACTTTTTGACTTTTGTAGAGTTTTCCTTTGAAGATTCTACTTAGATGTGGAATTAATAACAAAAGTGGACGACTAATAAAGATCCCACTACGGGCTAAACAATTACTATAATAAATAAAGAAAAAAAATACCAAGAACTTCTATTTTATTTTTAAGATTACTAGTACTATTAAGTTTTAATATGCACAACTAAGATTTATTTGTTATAAATGTTCTCAAAAGGTCCATTATTTCATAATTGTGTATTTTGTCCCAATTGTACCCTTCTCATTTAATATTATAGCGACCCCGGTCTTTTTCCTTTAGATTGTTGTATCCGAACTTAAGTTCTGTGGATCCAGGCATTGTGTATTGTTGTTGTTGTCCTTTAATTCTTTATTATTGAGTCTTGGGTTGTGTTGGGAAGATTTAGTGCAGGTTGGTTGAGCTTAGGAACCAAGTCTAGTTGCCCAGGTTTTGGCTTGTCTGCTCGAGCGGGGAATACACCCATCCAGTATTTCCTGTGTAGTGTTGGACGCTCGAGCGGGGGATTGGTCGCTCGAGCGTGAGGTTGTGAGTGACGCTCGAGCGGGGAGTTGGGCGCTCGAGCGGGGACCTGTCTGCAGAAACTTCTGGGAGTGTGCATCCGCTGCTCGAGCGGGAGTTTGGACGCTCGAGCGGGAGTCTGTGAGTGACGCTCGAGCGGGGGTTTCTACGCTCGAGCGGGGCGACTGTTATATAAATCCGAGATCCGACTTTCTGGATCAGTTTTTCATCTCCTTTTGATTCTAAAACCCTAGAACCGTCATCTCTCTCTTCCTACACACCTTCTCTCTTAGGTTTGATCTACTTAGAGTGTATTTCTATCATAGGTCCTTTGTTAAAAAGTTAGAGTGGGTCGAGGGCTTCAGTTTAATCTGAACAATTTGGGTTTTGGAGCACTTTGGAGTTTGGGTCATCATCTTCGTCTCTCTTTGGGTTATTTCTTCGAGGTAGGGATTTCCTACTCCAATGTATACGTTTTGTTCTAAGTTTTGGTATTTTATATGTTGTTGGGGGTATTTTGGTAATTTTGGGAAAAACCCTAGTTGTTGTATTAAATTGAATTGTAAGTTTAATTTAAGGAAAATTGGGGATAATGGTTGAATTCACGAAATATGAGGAATTATTGATTAAATGGGGTTAGTTGGTTAATTTAAATCATATGCCTATTGAATTGTTGATTTAGTTATTTTCTGTTTAGAGATAACTGTTTTGGGCTATCGGTGGAGGATAGTCATGATTGTTGTAGACATTGCATGTGGATTAGGGATAACTGAAACTAATCACATTGGTTGAGTCATTAATGTTGACTGTTGAATTAATACAGACATTATGTGTATTGATTGTGAGATGTATATGTTATGTGTTTACATACATGTATTAGTTAAGCATTGCATATGCATATTGTGTGGGAGGAGATAGGGGATGTACTCCACGATTAGGGGAAGATAGGGGATGGACCTCTTAACCGGATTTTGTTTGGGAGGAGATAGGGGATGGACTCCATTAGCATCACTATTATGTGTGCTTATTGATATTGAAGTGTTTTTGCATGTTATTGATACAACACTAAAATGTGTATCATATTGGAAGTATGGAAGTGTTTTGATATGAGCATGTGTCTCATTTGTTTTGTTGATATTGGAAGTACGTGAATATGATATAAAGTTCACTGTTGTAGTTTGGCCAGGTTCTGAGCCATGTTGATAATAATGGAAAGTTGAATAGATAATGGAAAGTGAAAATGACATTTTGTGTTAACCATCTATTAAATGCTATTGCTTTATTCAATGCTTATATTTGGTTTAGTATGTCTCTACTGGGCTGTGGCTCACCCTATATGGGAACATCATTTTCAGGTTCAGGTGACAAGCTACCTCCAAGGACTTAGCTTGGAAGGATTTGGACTTTGACGCCTTGTCTTTAGTTATCTGTTTTTATTTGAATTACATGTAAACATTCAAGCCTAGGGCTTTATTTGTATTTGAGTTAGAACTCATAATTTTGTGTCCAAGTGTTGGCTTGGCAAGATGTAAGCCCGTAGGGCATTTATTATGATGTTACATGTAATGTTTTCATTTCGTAAAACTCTGATGAATGAGATAATGCAATGTTTTCTTTTAATAATGCAAGTCATTGTTATATGTATATTGGGTTAATTTTGAGGGCATCACAACTTGGTATCAGAGCCTACCGGATTTGAATACTTTGGGTACGTGGGAAGTGATTAGTATTACAATGGGTTCGTCTCGTTTGATAGAGACTTAGTGTAGTGTTATATGTTTGCATGATAACATGTTTATGTGATTATGTGGGTATGGAATGTAGTTTCTAGGATGTTGATTGGACCCTTGAGTTGCTAGTAGTCTTGTTGGAAAGGCAATTGATCACTGCTGCTTCCAACCGGAACTATTGTAACGCTTTCGGACCATTATCATCCAGGAATGAAATTCGTAGGTGCTTATGTGATTATGTGCTTACGTGGAATGAATTATTGTTGTCCAATGTATTAGGACGCGAGTGTTTAGCTTCGGCACATTTATTAATGTGCTAACGTCTTTGTTTCTTGTATTAGGATGTCAGGACGAGGACGAGGTCGCGGTAGGCGTGGTAGGCCGGGTAGGCAGGAAGTGCCTGTGCCAGAGGAGATTCCCGTAGTACAGGAGATTCCGGCAGTTCAGATTCCGGCAGTGCAGGAGGGAGTAGGCCAGGCCAATGTGGCCGAGCCGGTAGGCCAGCAGGCTATGGGCGCTTTAGCCCGAGAGATAGCAGGGGCATTCAGGGAGTCAGTAGGCATTCTTCGAGCTGAGAATCAGGCTCAGGTCCATGTTGCTGATGCAGGACCTTCTTTTTTGAAGAGGGAGTTCTTCCGGTCTAATCCGGATGAATTTGTGGGTGATCCTAAAGAGCCGCTTAAAGCAGATGAATGGCTCGAACAGACAACGAAAAGTTTGAGATGCTTGGCATCGAAGACGAGGGGTTGAAAGTGACCTTGGCATCGTTCCAGCTGAAGGGGGATGCGGGTCAGTGGTGGAAGTTCACCAAAGGTCGTATCGGAGGTACTTGGGAGGCTTTTGTGAATGCTTTCCAGGAGCGGTTCTTATCTCCAGCAGTTGGAGAGAGGTTGAGAGACCAGTTCTGCCAGCTTAAGCAGTCGAGTTCTTTAGTGGCTGAGTTTGAGGCTACATTACTAGCTTGTCCAGGTTTGCACCTGAGTTAGTGGCGTCTGAGGAACGCCGTTGTATCGAGAGTTTGAGAAGAAGTTGAGGCGTGGCCTTAAGCTGAGAGTTGGGGGAACTATGAATCGGGAGTATGGGCGTATGGTTGATGCTGCAGCCCATATGGAAATTATGATGCAGGAGGAGGAGGAAGGGCAGAAGGGCTCCAAGAGGAGTCAGGACAGCCAGAGTGATGGCAGGAGACAGAAGGGTTTTAACCCTCAGCAGTCTCAGGGTAGCTTTTCTAGATCGACTTTTCCTGTGCAGAGTGCTAGTTCTGGGAAAGGCAGCCAGGGAGACATTACCTGTTTTAAGTGTGGCCAGCTGGGCCACAAGTCTCCAGTTTGTCCTTAGAGGGGAGAAGTGCAGAGAGCAGCATCTTCTTCGGCTCGATCTCAGAGCCAGAATCAGAGTAGAGGCCAGCCACTCTCGTGTTATCAGTGTGGTCAGCCAGGGCACATGAAACGGTTTTGCCCACAGTTGGGTGGCATACCTGGTGCATCTGGTTTAGGGCAGACTCAGGGTCAGCAGCCAGCTCAGTCGGGTCAGGCCTCAAGGGCCAATCAAGGGGCTTCATCGTCCCAGTCGGTACAGCAGTCTTATGCTCCTAGGAGTGAGCAGGTTGATCAGAGGTCTTCTGGGTGCGTGTATGCTGTTACCGTGCCGGATCTTGTACCAGCTCCAGTTGTTGTGAGAGGTACTTCTTGTTTTGCAACTCGGTTGCTAATGTTTTGATTGATACGGGTGCATCTCATTCCTTTGTGTCTGCTGCATTTGCATCTATTTTGGAGTTGGAGTTAGCACAGTTAGCATCTCCTATTTGTGTAGTGTCACCTCTTGGGGGTGAGTTGATCTTGAAACAAGGTGTTAGGGGTTGTGATATAGAGGTCGATGATCATAGAATCCCATTTTCCTTTGTAGTTATGCCTATGAAAGGCTTCGATGTTATTTTGGGTATGGACTGGTTATCGTCATACCGGGCAGTTATTGATTGTTATCGCCAGAGGGTCACTTGTTGTACCGTGGGCGGAGAGTGTTTTCATTTGCTGGGGGACCGGGTTGGTAGTGTTTTTGCCACCGGGGTATGGTTCGCGGGGGCGGAGTGAGCTTAGTGGTCTACTTGCTAATCTTTCGATTAGTGAGGTGGATGAGACCCAGATTGTGTTGCCAAGGGTGGTTTGTGAGTACTCGGACGTCTTTCCCGAGGATCTTGTTGGGTTGCCACCGCATCGAGAGATTGAGTTCTCTATTGACCTAGTGCCCGGCACGGCGCCAATTTCTATGGCACCTTATCGTTTTGCCCCAGCCGAGTTAGTTGAGTTGAAGATTCAGCTCCAGGAGTTGCTAGATAAGGGCTATATCCGTCCTAGTGTTTCGCCGTGGGGAGCACCGGCCCTCTTTGTTAAAAAGAAAGGTGGTGCTTTGAGACTATGTATAGATTACCGGAAATTGAATCGGGCTACGGTTAAGAATAAGTATCCTATGCCGCGTATAGATAATCGGTTCGACCAGTTGAAAGGTTCCCGTTGTTTCTCTAAGATAGATTTGAGATCGGGTTACCACCAGTTGAGGGTCAGGGAGGAGGATATCCCGAAGACGGCATTCCGTACGCGGTATGGCCACTATGAGTTTCTGGTGATGCCATTTGGGCTCACCAATGCCCAGCAGTGTTTATGGATTTGATGAACCGGATCTTCCGGGAATTCTTAGATCGTTTTGTAGTTGTCTTCGTGGACGACATTCTGATTTATTCACCTTCGGAGGAGGAGCACAAGGAACACTTGAGAGTGGTGCTTGAGTTACTTAGAGCCCATAAGCTTTATGCTAAGTTTGGAAAGTGTGAGTTCTGGCTAGAAGAGGTGAAATTCTTAGGCCATGTAGTTTCGGGGAAGGGTGTCTGTTGATACATCCAAGACTGAGGCAGTGCAAGATTGGGCACAGCCTAAGAGTGTGTTGAGATCCGCAGTTTTCTAGGATTAGCTGGGTACTATCGCCGGTTTGTGAAGGATTTCTCCAAGTTAGCTTCACCTTTGACTAGATTGACTCGGAAGGGAGTTAAATTTGTATGAAGTGAGACTTGTGAAAAGTCGTTTCAGGAGTTGAAAGTTAGACTGACCACCGCTCCAGTCTTGATTATCCGGAGAGAGGGTGGGTTATGCAGTCTATTGTGACGCCTCACGAGAGGGTTTGGGTTGTGTGTTGATGCAAGAGGGGAAAGTGGTTGCCTATGGCTCACGTCAGTTGAAAAATTCACGAGAAGAATTACCCTACGCATGATTTAGAGTTAGCAGCTGTGATATTTGCCTTGAAGATTTGGAGGCATTATCTTTACGGTGAGAGGTTCGAGGTATTCTCGGATCATAAGAGTCTGAAATATCTGTTCACACAGAAAGACTTGAACTTGATGCAGAGGAGGTGGATGGAGTTCATTGAGGATTATGACTTCGAGTTGCATTATCATCCGGGAAAGGCCAATGTGGTGGCCGACGCCCTTAGCAGGAAACCTGTTGGTGACATAGCTAGTATAGCCATCCGGGAGTGGGAGATGTTGGGTGCACTTGGGAAGTTTGATTTGCTTCTGGGTGAATCCATTGAAGCTGCGACCTTGTTTTCTGTTGTTGCGCAGCCTACACTTGTGACTCGAGTGTTAGAGGCTCAGAGGGGTGACCTTGAGGTAGAATCCCTCCGAGAGAAGATCTCCAGTGGGAAGGTTGAGAAGGGTTTGACGGTGTCTCCCGACCTGAGTGTGAGATACCGAGACCGTCTGTTTGTGCCGGAGTCTTGCCGAGAGGAGGTACTCCAAGAGTTTCATCATTCGTGCCTTGCGGTGCATCCGGGAGGCACAAAGATATATCGGGATTTGGGTCGCCAGTTTTGGTGGCGGGGTATGTGGCAGTTTTCGTGTCTAAGTGCCTTACTTGTCAACAAGTGAAGGCCGAACATCAGAGGCCAGCGGGTTTATTGCAACCCTTGCCTATTGCCAAGTGGAAGTGGGAACATGTCACTATGGACTTCGTTGTAGGTCTTCTGAGGACTCAGTGAGGTAGTGATGCTATTTGGGTGGTTGTAGACCGGTTGACTAAGTCGGTGCACTTTATTCCTATGCGTGTGAGAGATTCGGTAGATCATCTTGCCGACTTGTATGTTCGGGACATAGTGAGGTTGCACGGAGTTCCAGTGACGATCGTCTCAGATAGAGATCTTCGTTTTACTGCTAGGTTGTGGCAGAGTTTGCAGAGTGCTTTGGGCACTAAGTTGACCTTTAGCACGAGACTTATCATCCTCAGACTGACGGGCAGTCGAGCGTACTATTCAGATCCTTGAGGATATGCTTCGGGGTTTGTGTTCTTGATTTTAGTGGGTCGTGGAGAGGCACTTACCATTGGGGAGTTTGCCTACAACAACAGTTTCCAGTCTAGTATCGGTATGGCACCGTTTGAGGCCTTGTATGGCTGACCTTGTAGATCTCCTGTTTGTTGGGCCGAGGTAGGTGACGCACCTTTGTTAGGTCCGGAGTTGGTGAGGGAAACGACGGAGAAAGTTGAGCTTATCCGTAAGAGGCTTGTTACAGCCCAGAGTCGTCAGAAATCTTATGTCGACCGTAGGAGGAGACCTTTGGTGTTTGAGGTGAGTGATCATGTCTTTTTGAAAATATCACCTAGACGGGGATTGATGAGATTTGGGAAGAGCGGGAAGTTATCCCCTCGGTTTATTGGTCCTTTGAGATCCTTGAGAGGATTGGCGAGGCTGCGTATCGTTTAGCTTTGCCACGCAGTTGTCCGGAGTACATGACGTGTTTCATGTGAGTATGCTTCGGAAGTATGAGCCGGATCCATCACATGTGTTGGATTGGACCGATTTGGTAGTTGACGAAGATGTCTTGTATGAGGAGAGACCGGTTCGGGTTTGGATAGGCGGGATCAAGTTTTGCGAGGCAAAACCATCCCTTTGGTAAAGGTTCTGTGGAAACATCACGGGGTGAGGAAGCCACTTGGGAACGTGAGTTGGAAGTCCGCGAGAAATATCCGGACATGTTTGTTGATTTGTAATCTTGTATTTAGATTTTGTAATATTGTTGAACTTAAGAGCTTTACTTATGTCTTAAGTTGGAAAACATTGAGAATGTTTTAGTTTAATATTAGTAGTTTGAAACTTGCTTCATAATGGAAGTGGAATGTCACATTTATAAATTGAATGTGTTTTATATATCATGGAATTTAATATGATATGGAAATGGAAATCACGTATATTGAAATTGTTAAGATTGAAAGGAAAAATGCATAATATTGACGCAGGTTGTAATATATGTTATTTATATACATATTGTGAGATGCCTCTTGATAAGAGATGAGATGACCAGTATGGGTCAAGTTGTTCATTATTGTAATGTCATATTGATAGAATTGAGAAAAACTTGTTTTTCGAAAACTTATGCTTAATTTCGGGGGACGAAATTCTTTTAAGGGGGGGAGGTTATAGCGACCCCGGTCTTTTCCTTTAGATTGTTGTATCCGGGACTTAAGTTCCGTGGATCCAGGCATTGTGTATTGTTGTTGTTGTCTTTAATTCTTTATTATGAGTCTTGGGTTGTGTTGGGAAGATTTGGTGCAGGTTGGTTGAGCTTTAGGAACCAAGTCTAGTTGCCCAGGTTTTGGCTTGTCCGCTCGAGCGGGGAGGGTTGGTTGG
>JAPPVO010004182.1:0-42880 GCA_030407325.1 Camellia japonica | reverse complement strand
TAACTCTCATATTGATTAAAATTGTTTTAGTAGAAAGCAAAAACAAAAAATGGTCAAAATGATGAATTAAGGGCACAGTTGAGTCAGGCTTCCTGTCTTTTCCCCACTCAATGTACTTGCCAGGAAGGGCACTCTACTCGCCACAAGGGCACAACTGAAGCTAACAAGCAAAGGGCTGAAAGCTCTCAACATCCTCCAAGCAACGAGGTATCAAGCCAAGTGCGAAGCACGAATTCGAGTGGATCAGGATACTCCACTCCCTTATCCGGGGCATCGACTAAATGTCACCGGAGGAGTAGTGTAGACGTCCCCGAACGTCCCGGGAAGGAATCCCGTTTTGTTCATTTGGGCTCACTACAGTTCAGGACTCAAAGTCACGGTCCTGTATCTAATCTTACAGAGTGCAATGCAAGACCGATGAATCATCAAAGAGTCCAAATCCGGCAAATCATTTTTGAAAACAGATTTTTTTTTTAAAGAAGTGCCAAACATGGACTGCTTTGCCAGATACAGAGTCGCCACCTAAATATTTTATTTTGGAAAATTTAGGAAACCCTGACTCGTTGCCTAAGGCCACGTGTCCGTCATCACCAAAGTTGCCTCGGCTCAGGAACTTGGGTACGATTGGGGAAGGTCACTTCGTGAGCACCCCCGCTCGCCCGATCAAAGATCGGCCTCTACTAACCATGATATCGAGTTTTGAAAATATTATGTGCTTTTATTCCGGTTATTGGCCTAGAATTACTATGTGATACACACAGCATACAAGTATAGACTGGATCGCCTGAATTGGAATAACACATCTCATGTTTGTTTATTTTGAAAATGGTTTGATGGTGCTACCCGCAAGTAGGCTAAGACGTGGATTTGCCACCCTCGGGTGGGCTTAGAAAACGTGATGGTTTGCCACTGTCAAGTGGGCTTAAAACTCACAGTCAATGCATTATTCCAATTCAGATAATCCAACCTTCACCTATAGGCATTCAGGCAGGTATATCATATAAGCACATAGCCTCATGGCAAGCATGCTATCATGGCAGTCACTCACACGCATGCAAGGATGCTAAAGCATAAAAGCTTACCTAGTACTCCAAGCTAAAGAAAGAAGCTAATTAGAAATCATGCATGAATCCTAACTATGCTGAGATGCCTAATGCAACACATACAAGAATGCAACTAAGATAGGCTCGGCTATTCTAAGATGGCATATGATGATGCTACAGCTAACACGTATTCAACTTGAAATTGAAATACAATGTAGTTAGTATGATGCGCCGAGCCCGGTGCATGCAAGACAGATGAATGGATGCAAACATGCGAACATAAGTATGCTAATTGAAACATGCCCTAAACTAACCATCATAAGCTGGTAAATAAAAGGGAGAAAGACGTGGGGTTGGAAGACATACATCACACACACGCACACTTATTACAAAATTGCTCTCCTCGGAGGGTCCGAATAAATAATACAGACCGAATAAATAATTAACTACTCTAGCTAATTAAATATTACAAAACCCTAATTAACTAACAAATTAACTAGGAAAGTGAATAAACTAGCATGCAAGCTATAAAATGGACTGCCTCAGCTCTTGTTCCGAATGATGAAAGATGCATGCGTGCTCGGGTCGCTTTGTCGGGAAATTCCTTTGCGATGCCCCGATTTGCCTCTGTTAACATTTACTTATGATAGGATAAAATACATTTTCATTCTTATAATTTGATTTAAATTGTCACGCCCTGAAAATAAACTCACATAACTATTACATCAACCACTACCAAAATGAGACATTACTCAAATTCATTTGCATGGTTCCAATATTTACCAAAGTATTCTCACATGCCATTATACATTTATTTACAAACTAGTGCATGAACCGATAGCATGTAAAAGAAATCATGAAATCACAACAAATAAGGCCCTCAAGGGCTTACAAGTTCCAAGGCAATAGCCCGGTTACACATAAATGGTCTCTCAGACCCAAACACATTAGCCCTTGGCTTACAACAAATATCACAACAAAATAAGAGTCAAACTACTCTTCTTCAAAACATCTCCAACCCTTAGCTTGGCGGGTCGCCACATCTTTACTTGCACCAATTCCCATAGGGGTGAGCATATAGCCCAGTAGAGATTCCTCACAAAGTATATACAGTTATGCCAATTCCATCAACGTTAAAAATGCATATGTAATGCCATGCAAGTGCCAATAATGAAGGAAAATCTTATTTTGATGCACTAGTTCAAAATCATCATGTTCTCAATAATTATTCAATGCATAATTTAAATTCACCATGTTCTCGATAATACTTAGCAATCTCATCAATTTCAAACTTCCAATATTTAAATCAACAGGGGCGGTAAATACGACACTGGCAATCCCTAAGCTGGTGTCTACAAGTAGACTCTACGAGTACTACCAAACTGTCATTTTTACCGGAATTAACCGAAAGGCTCGACACCTATCCGCGCGGCTTTCGGAACTTTCAACTTTCACCCTGGACACTCAGGCCAACTTATCAAATTCATCTACACCCCATATCCAGACTTACCAACGTATTTACCCCATATACATTTCCATTAGTTCTCATCACAATAACATTTTTCGTCATGATGTAAATCTCTTCAATTTAGATTTACAATGCACAATGATAAATGAAGTAGTATGCAATGCAATAATCTTTTCCATACCTCATAACATTTCTTCATTTTGAATATCTCTACAACAATGCCAACATTTACTTTCTCTATTCTCCTTTCAATATTCATCCACAAAATTTAACATGAGTCATCAACATGTTGCCACAATTCTCTTTCACATGCCATAACAATTTAATCTCTCCATGGCTACAAGTGACATATTTCAAATATAAATCCCCACTATTTACAATTTTCCCACCATTTATGATATCTAATGATTTATCACACACAAGTTTGCATTATTCAAGTATTAGCCATAACATTTAAATAACACTTCCTTCTCATACATCAAGTAAATTAGTCATCTTGGTAAACATTGATAAAAACCCTCTCATTCATCATTTTAACACAAGAAAGTAAGAAATTTCAAGACATTTTCCCTTTTACCAAAAATCCCCAATTTCTAGGGTTTTCATCAATAACAAACTTTCATCATTTTCTTATAGGAACTCCATCACACCATTTTCCATGAGTTCAATAGAGGAAAACCCACAAAATAATAATAAAAGGTTGAAATACAAACTCACATTGAAGACCCTCTTCATTTTGAAATCAAAATCAAAGAAATCAACTCAAAACTTCAAAACCCTTTTTAAATCAACATTAATCTAGCAAAACTTGTATATATGACTCAAGAAAACCCTACCTCAAAGCTTGATGAAGAACAAGATGAGATGAAACCCTAGCTTTGAAAAATGAGAGAGAGCTTTGCTTTCTTCAACCCAAGTGAGGCCCTAGTTCTTGATCTCCAAGATTTAGAGGGAGAAGATGAAGATCTTCACCCAAGAATTTGCAAAATCAAAGTGTTTTGGTGTTTGGAGAAGTTTTCTAGAGAGAAGGGGGAGAGAAATAGGGTTTAGAGTGAGAGAGGAATGTGTATAATGGATGATATATTCGGACCAAAATGTTATATAAAAATAGAGCTCGGACTGCCCGTTTGGCCGCTCGTGCGGCCTTCTCCACCGCTCGAGCGCCCCACCTTGACCGCTCGTGCGGCCCATTTTCTCCGCTCGTGCGCTCTAGACAGAATGGAATTTCCTGGGTCTCAGCCTCCACCGCTCGAGCGGCCCAGCCCCGCACGTGCGGCCCAAGCCCAGCCACCAAAAATTTCTGCTTCGCTCCCAGCACTCCGGACTCACCCGCGCATCCTCCGGAACAAGCGAAATTTAACACCGAACAGAAAAACACTAGAACTCCAATCTAGGGAACCATCTCGGACATTTCAAATCCAACGAAGGTAATTGGAGAACGAAGCCAAGAGAGAAAGAGAAGGGGCAGGAACCCGGCTGTCACAACCTCCCCACCATAGGAAATTTCGTCCCCGAAATTTGAACAGACTCCCCAAAATAAAAGAGACTCATCGAAACCAAGTGCTCTAGCAACAACAATCATTTTAACAACATTCTCAAGTTACAACATTATTTTCAAACAACATTTAACATCATCAACTCATCAAAACACAGTTGCTCAAACTTACAATGAAATGGAGTATCTATAACCATATATCATGCCTTTTATCATCATTCTCCAAAATAATAGTTCCTCATATCAAGCTTTGGGAATAAAACGTTTATAGCAATTATCTTTCTTTCATAATCTCTAGCATTAGATTTACAATATGTACAACATCGTACGATCAACAATCTATCATTCTTTTCCTTAACACTAGGAAACATTACAATTAAAACAAAGCAACCAAGCCTGCTCAAACAAATCCGGATACTGGGAGCGGACCCCTGCTTCCCGTCCCCAAGTCGCTTCCTCAAACCCATGGTGTCTCCACAACACCTACACTAGTGGTATGGTCTTGGATTGAACCCCGAAAGTTGTGGCGGTAAAGCTAACCGGTATGCCACTTTCCCAAACCTCTCCAATAACTCGATAGGCCCAAAGAACCTCTGAGACCACCTACCACTCTTATCGAACCTCATCAAATCTTGCCTAGGTGAGATCTTAAGGAACCTATGATTGCCCACTTCAAAGAACAAAGGTTGCCTCCTCCTATCGGCATAACTTTCTATCGGCTTTGGGCCGTAACTACCCTCTTTCGGATGAGAGCAACCTTCTCGGTTGCCTCCCTAACAAACTCCGGACCCAACAATGGTGCATCCCCTACCTTGGCCCAACAAACTGGTGACCTACAAGGTCGGCCATACAAGGCCTCAAACGGTGCCAAGGAAGACCTCCCAACCAACCGAAGAAACACAACACCCACTTCCGGCCACAACCAAATTTGGAGTACTACCCCGACTCTAAGAACGCCAAGGATACCGAATTGGTCAAGAACACAAGGAAGGGTCACAGACTTCCCCTCAATTCACACTACTCACTGGGTCTATGAGACAAGAACAACAAACAACCACGGCAACCACACGCACGCCCCGGGTATCCACCACCACTAGCCCAAACACTCTCCACGTTCAACACTCCAACAAAATGGAAACTAGATTCTTACCACAAAATCCTTGGTTACCTCGTTTAAGGAAAAGGTCACAACAAAACTCGGCTCGAGACAAGACTCCAGTCTAACAAGTTCTTACAATGCCCGACAATCCACATAACCGAACGCACAAAACTCGAGATTCAGAAATACAATTAAAGTGGTTACACCATCACAACTAAAGGGTATATTAATTAACAACTCAATTCCAAAAGAAGGTTTTCATCTTTTTCTCAATTATAGGTAAAAATCATCTCTTTATATACAAAACATTTTCTCAAAAGCGCTTTAAACACTCGCTGGTCACAAGTCAAAATGCATTTTCTTCCTTTCAAGCAAAAATCCAAAATTCGTTCATTCTAATTTCTGCTCCACCGTAACAACCGGCGAATCCCTGCCGTTAACCAACAACACCCATCACCCACATGGTGATGCCACAACCGCAACAACATAACATAGCTTTTCCATGATATTAATTAACATAATACAACAATTATACCATTCCGTTCAGTCAATAACATTATTCTTACCACACAAGTTATTATTTACACAAGATAACGACACGATCACATAAACCAGTTAAAATAGGAATTGTTCTTGTCATCTTGAAAGAAAGAATATCTCTTTTTTTTTTTTTTTTTTGAATTCGTGCTGTTTTCCAAGGAAGGATTCGTGTTATAAACATCCAAGTAAAAACAATTCATTTTGTAATTATTATTTTTTTTTTTCAAAACAAGCTTTAAGGTTTTACCCCAAGGGTTTTAGTTGAAGTAGAAATGCCAAGAAAGTTTTCAAAAACCAACAATCACATATCAATTTATCTTCTCAACAACACCCGGTGAATCCCCACCATCACCCAATCACCTCCATCACACTCTCAATGTTGTCACAATGAGACAACCACATCTTCTAATATAACAACAATTAGAAATAATCACGGTGTTAAATGAAACAATGCAACACACATAACTTTCCAAACTCCGAAAGTTCCGGACCAACACAAACATTAACTTAAAAAGAGCAACGGCACCCAAAAGCTTATGGGTATTCCCAACCCAGAAGCTAACACTCTACCTCGATTCACGGTTTCAATAGCTTACACAGAGACGCGCGCACCGATAACCACACACAAATGCAAGGCCCAAGGCCCTAGGCACAACCCACGGCGCCACACCGCCTTCTAGCCAAATTGTACTAATTTTCCAAAGGCTCAACTTTACAACCCACATCTAACCCATTCTAAAGTGACTATTTGTCACCCACCTTGATACTCCCAACTTAACTAATCGCCCGAGAGTTTCCGCTCCCGGTATTCAAACACCTACATACCATTCTCAAAGGGATTCAATTCACACGCCTAGATGGCCAACACACTCTTATACCCAACACAAGACCGAGTAGGTCAACGGCGATCACACGATCCGGGTCACCCAAGACAATCTTACCAACGGTACACTCGTTACCTAAAACACCAACCATTCATCGCTCTAGTAATACTTCAAGTATCTACCCACAAAATTCTTTTCCCCACTCAAATCTCCACCAAAATCTAGCAACACTACAAGCTCATTCCACACACCTTTATTAACTCACAATCAACCCTGACACAGCACTAACCCTGTTCATGGTCGATAGGACCCCAATGAACTCTCAAATCAATTTTTTTTAATACACTAAGCTGCACACAAACACCATTCTCACTGCCCAAGGTGGAAACCTCATACTCCTTAGACATTCCTACATCACTTCCACCAATCTTTACAAAATTCTAAGGTCTCACACTTCCTCAAACTTAATACTACGATTGTCAAAAATTTCCGCAGACTCCTCAATCCCCATCAACAATTTCTAAATTAAACAAAATCAAGGGCCATCACAAGACCATCACAAAATTCAACAGTTGATACACAATAGTACTAGGATCACCCATTCCATTCACACATTTCATTATACAGACATAACAAGGAATTTAAGTTTCATTAGCAAGCCCCAACACGTGAGGGTAACAAACAACAATACTTATGCAACACTTAACCACGGTGCCTTAGCATCCTACAACACACCGATCAATCACAAAAGTTTCACAATTTATAACATAGATCTCTTAAAACACAAGTCCCTCTCAAGGGTGATACTACCGCACTGGTTTAAAAGTCGACCCTCGTGAAGCTTCCAAAGCCTGGCCTCTTCGGGTCTGATACCGATAACGTCCCCAACTGGACTAATGGAACAAGGTCCGACTAGGTCCTGAAACACCGGAAGGATCTACACGGAAAGGGCAAAAACATCTAGCATGGCCCCGCTGACCACAATCAAAACAAACAACGACCTCCCAACACTGAACCTGATTTGGAGCCTGAACCTCAATGGATCCCACAACGGATGAGCCCGAAACCCCTGATGAGAACAAGGACCGAGTCTGGGAGTGAGCATGTGCTCGCCTCCACCTCTTGCTAAGTCTAGGGTGCTTATGAACTGTAGGAGTTACCGATGTGGTCTCCTCTCTAACTCGACCAACACTGCTAACCACGGCCTCTCCGTGGGTCGCCGCCTCGACTAGGTCAAAATAATTCTTCCACCTAGATTCAACCACCTTCTCCCGAATATCATCACGCAACCGCCTCTCAAACTCATAACAACGACGCTCCTCTGTTGACACCAATTCTGGAACGAATCTCGACAAACTAGTAAACCCCATCTCAAACTGGGCCAAAGGAGTAGCACCTTGGCTCAACTCGACAAACTGTTCCCTCAACCTTTCCCAAGCGGAAGGAGGGAAATACTTGGCCAAGAAGGCCTCGGTAAATGCAACCCAAGTGGTACCTACAATTCCCTTCACATACTTCCACCAATAATTCGCAGCCCCCTTCAATTGGAAGGTCGCCAAAGAAACCCTTAACCCCTCGGCCTTGACTCTGAGTGTGTCAAGAGTCTTGGTAATTTGTTCTAACCAACTCTGCACCTTCAACAGTCTTGCCTTTCCCAAAAACTCTGGTGAATTGGAGCGAGGAAACTCCTTAGTAAGCTTGAGGGTACGCCCGTTGTCCCCCTCATTATGACCTAGAGCATCCTGCACCGCTCCCACAACCTCGCGTGCAACTTCCTTGCCGACAGCCGATGCTGTAACGACAGGTGCTAAGGGAACCGCCATGCCCTTACCGACGCTCCTATTACACATCCATCCTCTAGTTCCCTGTGTAGACATCCTATAAAATTCAAAAACAAAACCAACTAAGTGCACAACGCAACAGCCTCCCCGAGGCACAAACTCTCACCACCACGACTTTGAACCCTTCTCGACATCTTAATTAAGGAACAAAATGGATAACTTAGCACATAATTCCAAATGTGCTCGCAACTTGCCTCACACGTTAAACTAATACAATTATATACATTCTAACACATAAACAATTCAATTCACTCCACATAAGCACATAGTCACGTAAACACATACGAATTATCCTTTAGTGATGAGATTCGTCCCACGAGAAACCAAGAATTCTTAGTAGAATGAGTATTGATCAGGTACCCTTCTAATAAGACCTCAAGGAATCTAATAGGCGCAAATAACATCCCAAAAGTCTAATCCCATACCCACATAGTCACATAAGCATGCTATCACATAGTCACATAGACAAAACATTTCCTAATCATGCGAAATGAACCCATTGTGGTATAGCAACCACTTCCCGCGAGTCCCAAGTATTCAAACCCGGTAGCTTTGATACCAAGTTGTCACGCCCCGAAAATAAACTCACATAACTATTACATCAACCACTATCAAAATGAGACATTGCTCAAATTCATTTGCATGGTTCCAATATTTACCAAAGTATTCTCATATGCCATTATACATTTATTTACAAACTAGTGCATGAACCGATAGCATGTAAAAGAAATCATGAAATCACAACAAATAAGGCCCTCAAGGGCTTACAAGTTCCAAGGCAATAGCCCGGTTACACATAAGTGGTCTCTCAGACCCAAACACATTAGCCCTTGGCTTACAACAACTATCACAACAAAATAAGAGTCAAACTACTCTTCTTCAAAACATCTCCACACCCTTAGCTTGGCGGGGTCGCCACATCTTTACTTGCACCAATTCCCATAGGGGTGAGCATATAGCCCAGTAGAGATTCCTCACAAAGTATATACAGTTATGCCAATTCCATCAACATTAAAAATGCATATGTAATGCCATGCAAGTGCCAATAATGAAGGAAAATCTTATTTTGATGCACTAGTTCAAAATCATCATGTTCTCAATAATTATTCAATGCATAATTTAAATTCACCATGTTCTTGATAATACTTAGCAATCTCATCAATTTCAAACTTCCAATATTTAAATCAACAGGGGTGGTAAATACGACACTGGCAATCCCTAAGCTGGTGTCTGCAAGTAGACTCTACGAGTACTACCAAACTGTCATTTTTACCGGTATTAACCGGAAGGCTCGACACCTATCCGCGCGGCTTTCGGAACTTTCACCATGGACACTCAGGCCAACTTATCAAATTCATCTACACCCCATATCCAGACTTACCAACGTATTTACCCCATATACATTTCCATTAGTTCTCATCACAATAACATTTTTCGTCATGATGTAAATCTCTCAATTTAGATTTACAATGCACAATGATAAATGAAGTAGTATGCAATGCAATAATCTTTTCCATACCTCATAACATTTCTTCATTTTGAATATCTCTACAACAATGCCAACATTTACTTTCTCATATTCTCCTTTCAATATTCATCCACAAAATTTAACATGAGTCATCAACATGTTGCCACAATTCTCTTTTCACATGCCATAACAATTTAATCTCTCCATGGCTACAAGTGACATATTTCAAATATAAATCCCCACTATTTACAATTTTCCCACCATTTATGATATCTAATGATTTATCACACACAAGCTTGCATTATTCAAGTATTAGCCATAACATTTAAATAACACTTCCTTCTCATACATCAAGTAAATTAGTCATCTTGGTAAACATTGATAAAAACCCTCTCATTCATCATTTTAACACAAGAAAGAAAGTAAGAAATTTCAAGACATTTTCCCTTTTACCAAAAATCCCCAATTTCTAGGGTTTTCATCAATAACAAACTTTCATCATTTTCTTATAGGAACTCCATCACACCATTTTCCATGAGTTTAATGGAGGAAAACCCACAAAATAATAATAAAAGGTTGAAATACAAACTCACATTGAAGACCCTCTTCATTTTGAAATCAAAATCAAAGAAATCAACTCAAAACTTCAAAACCCTTTTTAAATCAACATTAATTTAGCAAAACTTGTATATATGACTCAAGAAAACCCTACCTCAAAGCTTGATGAAGAACAAGATGAGATGAAACCCTAGCTTTGAAAGATGAGAGAGAGCTTTGCTTTCTTCAACCCAAGTGAGGCCCTAGTTCTTGATCTCCAAGATTTAGAGGGAGAAGATGAAGATCTTCAAAGTGTTTTGGTGCTTGGAGAAGTTTTCTAGAGAGAAGGGGGAGAGAAATAGGGTTTAGAGTGAGAGAGGAATGCGTATAATGGATGATATATTCGGACCAAAATGTTATATAAAAACAGAGCTCGGACTGCCCGGTTGGCCGCTCGTGCGGCCTTCTCCACCACTCAAGCGCCCCACCTTGACCGCTCGTGCGGCCCATTTTCTCCGCTCGTGCGCTCTAGACAGAATGGAATTTCCTGGGTCTCAGCTTCCACTGCTCGAGCGGCCCAGCACCGCTCATGCGTCCTAGGCCCCCGCACGTGCGGCCCAAGCCCAACCACCAAAAATTTCTGCTTCGCTCCCGGCACTCCGGACTCACCTACGCATCCTCCGAAACAAGCGAAATTTAACACCGAACAAAAAAACACTAGAACTCCAATCTAGGGAACCATCCCGGACATTTCAAATCCAACGAAGGCAATTGGAGAACGAAGCCAAGAGAGAAAGAGAAAGGGAATATAGCGATCCCGGTTGTCCCTTTACTGTTCAGTTGTATTCCGGATTCGGTTCCGTGAAGTTGATAGTGGTAATTATCTTGTTTTACGCCCTTTACTCTTTGTGTTTGGGTTTTGGGGATGTTTTGGGCAGGTGTGTTACAGGTTGATTGAGCCTAAGTCCCAATTCTGGTCGCCCAGGTTTTTGGTGTTGCGCTCGAGCGGAGTTCGGCTTTTGGTTGTCCGCTCGAGCGGGTCTTCTTGCGCTCGAGCGGGGTTTACACTCGTTCAGTAATTCGTGTCCCTGCAAAACTTCTGCAGGTGTGTTTTCTACGCTCGAGCGGGTTTCCTACGCTCGAGCGGGGTTGTTGGCGCTCGAGCGGGTAGTACATTTTGTATGTAAGTTTTGGGAGGGGGAGATCCACGCTCGAGCGGACTGGTTTTCGCGCTCGAGCGGATGTACTTTTTTTGTTGTGTCTTGGCGCTCGAGCGGTACTTATTGCGCTCGAGCGTACCTAGTTATTTGTTCTTTACGCTCGAGCGCTGTGTTCTCCGCTCGAGCGGGAATGTCGTATAACAGAGGGCAGATAGGCTTTTTCAAATCACTTTTTCACTTCTCTCTCTCTCTTACTTTTCCAAAAACACCATTGTTGAGCTTCTCACTCTAGAGCTCTACCTTCTTCTAGGTATTGATCTACTAGGAGTGATTTCCTCACCTTTGGCCTTTACAAAAAAGTTGTTGATCGTCGAGGGCTATCTTTTGATCCAAGAAATTTGTGATTTGGAGCACTTTCGTTTTCTTCATCTTCTTCGTTGGGTGTCACCTTTTGAGGTAGGGATATCCTACTCCTTCCTATGGATTTTGTCTTTAAATTTTAGCATTTTGATACGTTGGGTGTTGTTGGGTAATTTTGAGAAAGTGTGGGCCTTTGTGTAACTTTACAAAAGTTAGGGTTTTGTTTATGATAACCCTAAATGCAAGTCTAACATAGAAAAATGAGATAGATGATGGAATGTGGATGAAAATGAAACCTTAGAGTTGTTTTGTTAGTTAAGGGAATTTGCCCTAATTGACTTGATAAATTAATTCGTATAATTAATTTGAGAAAAGGAGGAATGGAATTAGAAATGTTGGAATTGGGAATGTATGGGATTAAAGGGTGTAGTTGAATTATTCATCGCTCACCAAATTGAAATGTTGATATATTATCCATTTTGTGCATTTATTTCTGTTTAGAAATAACTGCTTTGGGCTATCGGTGGAGGATAGTCTTGATTGTTGTAGACAATGCATGATGATTAGGTAAACTAAAACTAATCAATTGGATATGTCATAGGATATGACGGTTGACAGGATACATTAACGTTATGTATTGATTGATGGTGTATATGACTTGTATGTATATACCTTGCGTGTGTGGGAGAAGATAGGGGATATACTCCACGGTTTAGGGGAAGATAGAGGATGGACCTCTAAACCGGTTGTTGATTGGGAGGAGATAGGGGATGGACTCCACTGATACAGCTCATATGCTTGTCAGTTAATGTGTTGATATAGCTAATATGCTTATCTAAGGAAGTGTTGATACAACTCATATGTTTATCATTGGAAGTGTTAATATAGCTAATATGCTTATCTGTTGATGTATTGATTAGCTAGTATGCTTATCTATTGAAATGGAGAAATGAAAAGTAACATAGACTTGCAAGTCATGTAAATGTAATGTGATAAGTGCATGTAACAGTGTTGGCCATCTATCAATTGCCAATCTTTTAGTCATTGTTCGTAGCTGGTTTAGTGTATTTCTACTGGGCTGTGGCTCACCCTATATGGGGACATCATTTTCAGGTACAGGTAGCATGCCACCTCCAAGGACATAGCTTGGGAGGCTAGAGGCTGTCAGACTTTTTGGATGTCATTTTCCTTTTGATGTATTACATGTAAATTCAAGCCTAGGGCTTAATGTGTATATGGGCTAGTACTCATTTCTTGTAACCGAGTGTTGACTTGGAAAGTTGTAAGCCCATGGGGCGTTTACTTTTGTTGTCAACATATAATACTTTTGTAATGAAACACTCCGATGAATAGAAGGATGTTGATCTTTTATATATTAAAGCATGTCTATATTGATGGGTTTTATGTTATTTTTTTGAGGGCGTGACAGGGAAGGAACTCGGCCGTCACATAAATTTTACTTTGGCCCTATTATTTTTTTTTTGAATAATTTAGTTCTTATACTTTAAGTCCAGTTTTAGATGGTCCTTTGATCTACATTTTTGTTAATTTTTTGTACATGTACACCTTAGAAGATAGTGTTCTAAAATCGTTAATTTTAACCTCCAATTTAAACCCAAAAAAAAAAATCAAAGTGAAACTAAAGTTAAAATGTAGGGAGTAAAATAAAATTTGAATCAAATTATAGAAATTAAAAATGTACTTTAGAGGCGCACACGATAGATTTACCACAAAGTGGCATAACACACCACAAACATTTGTAACTTTCACCACAAACTTTCTTATTGCGAGGCATTTTTTAGCGGTGCACGCTATAGATTTCTCCAACATATGTAAAGGTTACAGGTGTTTTATTTATTTATTTATTCATATATGATATTATAATGAAACTTAATGAATTACAATCACAATAATATATATCAAATACAACACAATCAATACAAAGAAACTCCCAAAGTGGGACAGAGCATGACCCACCTGTAGGCGGGGAGATTCAAATCATTGACCTCCTAGTGAGTTCGACATCACAACCAAAGCTAACAATATTAGATGTATATATCTAATACAGCAATATCAAACTAGCAAACATACTAGAAACCCCAAAAATATATGGTGGAATCTAAAATGTGAGAAATTAGAGATTAAATGTTTGAAGAAACAGTATGATATTTCGAAGTGACACTAATAATATGTGGAGTACAATTGATGAAATGCATTAAAAATAGATCGAACCAATTATGTATTCCAGAGATTAGATTCACAACATTACATTGTAGAAATTATTCCCAGTTGAATTAGACAACCCCACACAGAAATAGCTTCTCATAACCAAGTAAAGGACATACATCTAATGCTTTGATTGCCAAAAGACTTGGGCCTAAATATAAAAAAAAAAATATTTATAGATATTGAAACTTTGAATCTCAAATCTTCTGTCATTTGGAAACCAAGAAAAGACAATATCTAGCAATGAAGATCATTTCAATTCTCAATATAAGAAACAACAAAACACAAAATTTTTTATTTCATTTTTGTTTCTTCTCCTTTTATTAGTGATCAACCCCCCACAATAAATGAGGTGTGAGGATGCATTGGAAAAACTAAGAACAGATATTGGAGCTCTCTTATGCATATATCATTAAACACTAGTATAAATACTGATGTCAATAAAACTAACAACTTAGGCATAAGAATGGAACTTATAGTCCAGATTATTCGTTTGTGCTGCTACAAGTAAAATTTGGACGGAAACAACCAGCAGACAAACATGAATTCTTGAACCCATTATTGAAGCAAGAACCACGTAGATTCTTCAACTCACTGAATGATAATGAAACACTTCGAAACCAGCTAATTCTTTCCTTCAGTTCCAGTTGTTTAGTATAACTCTTCAAGATAAGAAAGTTTCTTCATGACTGTAGTCAACATATGCATAGCTGCAATTAGAACAATATGAAAGCACATGGACATAAAAATTATTTGTTCAAGTAATTACAATACAACAACTGCACACCATGATCTAATTTCCTTCACAATAGAACAAAAAGAAAAAGAGATCCATTGTTGCACCAGAGTCAATATGAACTAATTGTAAATATGAGGGGTTTATAAGAGGAAACCTACTAGTCTTGTAGATTCCTCAGTAAGAAGAAAGATTCAAGGCATTTACAAAATTAAAGGCCCATGGACAAGTTTGATTTTTGAGTTAGATTAGTCATTAGGGCAAGAGTACTAGCATCTTTTCTGGGGAACAAATTTCCACTTGGGTCATTTTCCAGTGAAGCTGTCAAACAAGTTGCCAATTGTGCATCATGATAATCGCAAGATGCTAGAAACTTTTTTGACTAGGGGGTTGTAAATGTAACATGAGAAGGTAAATGAAAGCCTAAACACATTACTTCTACACTTAAATCTCTATTTTGCTTATCTCAATGCACTTCCATCCGCACAATTTTGTATGAGTCCCAAGACACCAAGTTGGTATTTTGTGTAACAGGTATATACAGTGTGTATCTTCACTCTCACCTATGGGTCAACGTTTCAAATTTTTCTTGCCATGTCATTTGGGAATTTAGGGAGGAGAAACTAGTGGATGAATCATTTTTTTTTAAAATGAATGCCCATTTAAAGATTGGAGATGTAGGCCATAAGTCCAATTTCAGAACATCTAGGCTAATAGTCTCAAACTCTATTCTTTTGGGGTCGAAAAGACAAAATAATTTAAAAGACCATATTGCCTCTATCTATTTGTCCACGTCACATATATGTCCATTTGTCATCTCCCTACTTATTCACAAGTCATCTATTAATCTACCTAATCTATCTATCTGTTCATATCACCACTATCACCAATCACCGCTGCCATTGCCATCATCGGCGCCGATGGTGGTCTAGCTATGATCTAGTGGCAATGGAGTAAAAATAGAATGAAAAAAAAAATCTTTAAAACAATAATTTGTTCTTCTTGTTAGATAATTTTATTGATCATGTCATTATGTCCATAAAAGATCAATTGTTAAACCTAATGTCATATCTCATAGAAAATAGATTTATCACCAATAAAACCTTAAGGATTAAAATTTTCTGTAGTAAAAATTATTACTGAGAATCTTTTTCCAATAATTAAGTTCTTTGACATCCACATTGACATATTAATTTCCATCAATTTATTGGTTGGTTATACTAAACCCCATCAACTATTAGCAAATATCATTTTGACTCCCTCATTTACGAAAAATATCTAAAACGTGAGTTCCAATCCTTTCATCAAACTCATATCAAATAGAGGCAGAATTACCTTTTTCATCAAATCAAGAGAACTTTATCCTTTCATCAAATTTGTAGGTGACTGTTGGATCGAACATCCTCCCGGACATCCTCCCGGACAACCTTTTCCTTGCAAAATTGCCCATAAAGGTGTTGGTCAATTTACACAAACCGGTTGACCTGCTGGACATCCACCCGGTCGTCCTCCCAGTCGACTAGTGTTTTAATGAAAAATGCAACTTGTCCGTTGGAACGCTCAATATCAGATGAAAATTTTACTCAAATTTAACGAAAAACAAAAAATGTTGAAGATACTCTAAGGCTACGCATCTTGAAAAATCATCCACCTAAAAGCCAAGTTGGTGTCTTCCTTTAAATGAAAATACCAATAACAGGTAGTATGGTAAAGGAGTCAAATCGAGTTGAGTAAAATTATTTAAATATCTTTTAAAATTAAAAAAAAATTAAAATATATTTAAATTTAATTTATTTATCTTTTGAAATAAATTCATATGAGCTTTAATCTTATCACTAACAGAGAGCAACTTGTTTTTTTTTTTAAAATGTATATAATTAAATCGAATCGAGCGGAGAGTAATATCACGTTTAAGTTTGAACTAAAAACTTAATAAATTTCGAAATATGTTTAAACTTTACTTATATAATGAACCAATCTCCAACAAATTTTTAATGAGCTGAGTCCCAATAGCTTTTTTTTTTTTACAACCTACAGCTAATTAAGATAACCTAATTTTTAGGTCGTTTATCTCAACAAAAAAAGAAATTCTTATTGTTACTTGCCTAAATCATCTGAAGTCATAATAAAATAAATCTCATTTTGATGTTAGGTCCTCATCCTCAAAAAATTTTGGCCCCTTAGCAAACAAACATATAATTTTGCACGAAAATTTTACAAAAAAATTTATTTGTAGATTATTATTATTGTTATCCAGGGCCCCCAAATTTTGAAAAATCTCATCATTCCATGCACTTTTAAGACTTTACAAGATAAAATTCGCATTTTGATCCCTAAAATTTAGGACGAATTACACTAACGGTCTCTGTAGTTTGAGATTTGTGTCACTTTCGTACTTGATCTTTCAATTATAAAGACAATTGACTCTAAATTTTGAATCTCGTACTAAATAAAGACAATTGAAGACACAAACTCCTTTGCAAACAAAAAATGCTCCATTTCAAGGGCAAAATCATCAATTTGATAAAATATAAACTAGTTTGACCCAAAAAAAAATGTTAAAAAGTTATTTTTGAATTTTTCAAAATTATTTTTACCCACTAAAGATAAAATTATATAAAAATGATAAATCTTTTACATTTACATTTTTTTTTTTTTTACCAAATTAATTTTTAGTATGTATTTGGATGATGATCATATAATGGGTGGTTGTTTTGTTGATGTTTTTGGATGGTTATCATGTAATAGGTGGCTGTTTTGTTGATGTTTTTGGATGGTTATCATGTAATAGATGGTTGTTTTGTTGTTATTTTTGGATGGTTATCATGTAATGAATGGTTATTAGACTTTTAATATGTAATCGATATGTTTAATATATAAAATGTTTTTAATTTTTAATTTTTTGATTTAATAGATTACTTTAATAATGACATCAAAGTTGTCACCATATTTGACTTTTGAAAAAATCAAAACTAATTTAACAAAAATAAATATAAAAAAAATCAATTGTAAAAATTATTTCTACCTTCCCAACAGATAAAATTATATAAATATGGTGTGTTTTTAATTTTTCTTTTTCACAAATTTAATTTTTAGTTTCTTAGAAAAAAAATTTGAAAATAGATTGTGAAAACCAAACCAAATAGAATTTTATAACCAAGAAAGTGTCATTATTATTCATTAAAAAAATGCCATTACATTTCAAACAACATACAAGTTAACCAATACAAAATAAGTTATATGGCGACTTTACTCTTGAAATGGACCGTTGGCAAAAGAAATATCTTTGATTGTTCTTGTTTTGAATAAGATTCAAAATTCAGGGTAAAATATATCACAATTGAAAAATCAAGGACCAAAGTAACACAAGTCCCAAATTACAGGAACTATTAATATAATTTGCCCTAAAAATTATATAATCTAAACTATTGAAAAGTATCACTTTTACCCCCCTAAACTATAAAAGGGTAGATATAGGCCCCTAAACTATTGAGAAGTATCACTTTACCCTCTAAATTATAAAAGCGTACAAATGTCCATAAATTATAAAACTATGATGACCCGGTGTGTTATCCGTCTTGTTTCTTTTGTTTAACCTCGAATTTGCCTCGTTAGTATGTCGGGTTTCACTTAGAGCCTTGTCAATCATTTGGGTTTGTAGTGTTCGGAAGTATTCTTGTTTGTTCCGGTGTTGGGTTTCACTTGTTTCGGAGGGTGCGAAGTCGGGGCCGAAGTGTCTGGAGTCGAACTGAAAATTTTCTGGGTTGGATGGCTGAGCCGCATGTGCGGAATGCATGGGAGGTCTTGGGCACTCACTGAAATAAAAGCACGAGGCACAGCAGGTGCGGGGAGGGGAAGGCCGCACGTGCGGAATGCATGGGAGGTCTTGGGCACTCACTGAAATAAAAGCACGAGGCACGGCAGGTGCGGGGAGGAGAAGACCGCACGTGTGGGGTGGGAGGTCGCACGTGCGGTGTCACGCCCCGAAATAATTCAACATGAACTACCCACAAATAATCAACATTTACCCAACAATAACAATAATCTGTCCATCTTTACATAATCACTAATGAGTCTTTACAAAGGTTTTACATGCGGGTATACATTCATCAATACAAACATATGAATCTATAGCATGTAAAGCATCCATTCTCAAAACAATACAATGCCCTTACGGGCTTACATCTTCCAAGGCATAAGCCTGGTTACACAAAAATGGTTTCCGCGACCCATACACATTAGCCCTTGGCTCAAAAAGAATTACACAAAATAAAAGAGTTATGTACTCTTCTCAAAAACATCCATGCCCTTAGTTTGGCGGGATCACCACATCTTTACCTGCACCAAATCCCATAGGGGTGAGCACAAGCCCAGTAGAGAATTGTTACAAAATATATACAGTTATGCATACTCTTTAAAAAAAACATGCAATTGTTAATGCCATGCCATGCATCCTTGTAAGAAAGTCCATTTCATGCACATTTAAAAGTTTCTATCTTTCCAACAATCATTTGCAATCTCAACATTTTTCCCAAAATTTCCAATCATTAATCAATAGGGGCGGTAAATACGACACTGGTAATCCCTAGGCTGGTGTCTGCAAGTAGACTCTACAAGTACTACCAAACTATCATTTTTACCGGTATTAACTGGAAGGCTCGACACCTATCCGCGCAGTTTTTTGGTCTTTCACCAAGGACACTCAGGCCAACTTACCAAATTCAACTACACCCACTATCCGGACTTACCACGTATTTACCCCATTTCACATTTCCATAATTCTCGTTACAATATGATCTTTCTCAAAATAAATGTCTTTCCAAAACATGTCAAGGTGCACAATAATAATAACTCAATTGAAATATGATGCAATAATTACTATTCTCAAAATATCTCTACAACAATATCAATCAATCCATTTCTCATTTCTTCCTTTCAAGGCATTTCACAAAATACCCAAGTGTCTTCAACACACAATAACAATTTCCCCATCATACACAATTCCTTTATGCACAACAATTTGGTCATTACGAAAGTATATCATCATGCATTTAACTATAGTCTTTGAAACAAAAACCCTCCATTCAATGTGCCTATCACAAGATGGTCATTTTTCACAACACTCATGAAGTCTACATTCAATCTACTCTTTGTATCACAAGAAGAATAAAAATAGCATAGATGTTTCCTTCCCTTCCCAAAATTCCCAATTTCTAGGGCTTTTATCAAAAATCTAACATTTGTCCACTTCAAGGTGAAAACCAACCCAAATCACATCTTATGAGTCAAATGAAAAGAGAGCCCCTTAGGGAGAACAAAAGAGTTGAGATTTTAGAAACCCACATTTGAAAACTCTCTTTCTCTTTCTTCATTTAGTGCAAAAATTTAAAACCAACACAACTACTTCATAGCAACTTTAAAATCAACATTTTGTAGCAAAACATATATATATAACTCAAAAATTCCCTACCTCAAAGATTGATGAAGAAGGAGATGGAAACCCTAGCCTTGAGATGGAGGATTCTTCAATGTTCCACAACCCCAAGAGAAACCCCAACTAAATCTTCAAGATTTGAGAGTGAGATTGATGATCTAAACCCCAAGAATTACAAGGATCAAGAGAGTTTCAATGTTTGGGAAGGTTTTCTAGAGAGAAAGAGGAGAGAAAATAGGTTTTAGAGTGAAAGAATGAGCCCCAAAATGTGTTACAAGTTCGGCCAAAAATGTAAGAAAAACAGGGTTTTCGGACTGCCCAGGTCCCACACGTGCGGCGCCCATCCCCGCACGTCTCTCCCACACGTGCGGCACTCCCACCCCGCACGTGCGGCGCTTCCCGCACCTCCCTCACGCACATGCCTTTTAGGCAGTGTGCAAATTCCATCAGCTCTACCCACACCGCACGTGCACCCTAGCTCCCCTCCACACGTGTGGCCCCCACCCCGCACGTGCCGCCCTTGCCAGCAGCCCAGAATTTTTTTTTTTTTTTTGATTTGGTTCCCGGACACTCCGGACTCGCCCTAGCGCTCACCGAAACAAGTGAGATTCAACACCGACAACAAAACACGAACGAGAGCTTTGATTTGAAATAACTTCCAAACGTTTTAAACCCAACGGAAACAAGAGAGGGCGAAGCCAAAGGGAAAGAAAAGAAAATAAAGGAAACCCGGCCATTACACGCGGGAGGTAGGCTCCGTACGTGTGGGGGCACGTGCCGCACGTGCGGGACGCTAGCAGCCCGAAAACCCTATTTTTTTAACTCATTTTCGCTGAGTTTATATCATTTTCTAACCCTCCATTCTCACTCTAAAAAGGTATTTTGCTCCTCCTTCTCTCTAAAAACCTTAACCCAACACCCAAAAACCTTGATTTCTTACTATCCATGGGGTTTTGATCCATCACCTTTCACACAACTTGGTGAGCAAAGCAAGGATTACATTGTGTACGGTGGAGATCAACTTTCTACAACTTTTGATTTCTAGGGTTTCTTCTCTCATCTTCTCCAAAACTTGAGGTAGGGACTTCCTAGAGGTATATGTACATGTTTTGCTATATTGATGTTGATTTAAAAGTTTCCTTGAAGTATTATTTTGATTTTGATTTTGTGATCCAAAATGTAGAGATTTTCAAAAGTGGGTTTTAAAAATTTTCAAATCTTTCTAAGATGGTATCATGAGGGTTGAGACCATCTTGGGCAAGAAAATGGTGTCTTCTTTGTGGTTCCTTTCAAGTGTTAGAGTATGTGTGTTGTTGTAAAGAAGTAAACCTAGAAATTTTGGGGATTTTCTTAAATAAAAGAAGATGAGAGTTTATGGTTGATATTCTATATAAATATGTATATATACATAGTTGTGTGCCATGATAAGTGAAGAAAATGGAGAATTTATTGTGCATATATATATATATATATATAGACAATGGGTTCCTTAACCTATGAGAATTATCGAGATAAGAAGTTACTTGTCCAAATTTTGCTATAGCTTGGGGATGATTAAAATGATAAAAGTATATGAATTGTGAGCATGTTGTTATTTATTAATAGAACTAAATGAGCATGTGGCTATTTAGTGAAATGACATGGAAGGGAGAAATGGTGGTTTTGATCCTCACGGAGGTATTGTTGAAATGTGTGAACTTGGAAAAAAAATAAATGTTGTTGTCACGCCCCAATTTTTAATTACTCGGAAACATTACCAAAGCCTGTAATTTAGGTCCATTTTTTTTAAATATATATATATACAAATATCTATTACACTTGAGTAATAGAAACATAATAATACATGTTCTCTCTCTCAATGAATATTACAACAATAATACATGTCAAGCTTCTGCTACGGAGTTACAAATAAATAATTACAAACATCATTGTACAAAATTTATTTCTTTCATTTCTACTATAAAATTACACAAACGGATTTATGGACTTCTTAACTCTTCAACTACGAATCCAAATTCCTTTCCTGAAAAAGAAATACAACAATAAGGGGTGAGCACTAATGTCCAGTAGGAATCTCATAGTTCTAAATCAATAACTAACACACAGATAGAAATGATCATGCATGTAGGGTGATACCATATAGTAGGGTGACATTTTATAATTTCAAAATACCATAAGTAAAGTATCTTTTTCTCAAAATTCATTTGCACACTTAAGGAAAACCTTCAACCATCAAAAACTATTCCTTTTTATCAGAAAACCATAAATCCTTTTTGAAAACATTTATGTTTAAGGAACCACATCATTTTACAATTGTTAACCATTTCCAAAATATTCCTCTTTTACTTTCATTCTTCTTTCCTACTCACTATTTTTTATTTAGAACCCCATAACTTCAAGTTCAAGTTCCCTTTTTAATTCACTAACAATTCTCCTATACCCAATTCACTTCATTATTTACACTCTCAAATTTCATTTCAAGATAACACAAGATTAATAAACCCCTTTCAATTCAACCTCTCCTTTATTTACCGAACAACACTCATAATTTACTTTTATTGTCATAACTAATTCATTAAGTTCATCATCACCAATCCATAATCCCATTCTTTACAAATAATGTATATGTACATTTCTTCTTTATACTAAATTACACATCAATTTGCAATTTCACAGATTCATCACAAGTCACAAATAACATCATCAATTCAACACACTTGTCAACACATATCTCAACACAATCCACCTTTTGCCGACTTACTACGGCGGGATAGCGGGCACCCAATTCATAACACTTTCCACCTTTCGCCGGCTACTATACGGCGGGAAGTGAACTCCCAAAAACTATTTTCTCAAAAGCCATTTTCTTCCAAAAACCTTATTTTTCCAAAAACCATTTTTCAACTTTTGAAAACCATCCCCCACATTTGCCGGCTACTATACGGCGGGATGTGGGCACCCAAAACATTTTCGAAAACCATCTATTTTTTCACTTTTGCTAGCTACAATACGGCAGGACTGTGTGGACACCCAAAAATCATTTTTTCACTTTTGCCGGCTACTATACGGCGGGACTGTGTGGACACCCAAAAACATTTTCTCACATTCGTCCAGCGATAAGCCTAGACAGGGCAATTGGGCACCTTTAATCCAAAATCACCCCCACATCTGTCGGCTACTATACGGCGGGACGTGGGCCCCCAAAAACCTTTTTCTTCAATTTTCAAAACCATCCCCCACATTTATCGGCTATAATACGGACGGTCGTGGGCACCGAAAAAACATTTTTCAACTCCCCGCACAGGTACCAACACAACATCACCCAACACAACTCAACCCAAACTCAACACAACCCCAACACAACACAACTCGAACTTAACACAATCCAACATAACACAACTCAACACAACTCACCATGATTCAACACAATTCAACATAGCCAACACACTTCAACATAATCAACACAATTCAACATAATCACCACAATTCAACATAATCCACACTATTCAACACGATTCAACTCAACACCACTAAATATAATTCAACATAATTCAAGGTGAAGTCTTAAATTTCCATTTTATCATTTCATCCCAAGGCTCATATCATCCATATCATTAACAAATCTTTTTCCCCAAATTTCATTTCATATTATAGCATGATTCACAATGTCATTAATAAAGGTTCAATCGCTAATTTTTAACATAATTTTCAAACACTTCCAAAATCCAATTAAACTTGTATATATATAATTTAATACCTCAATTTCATGATTCTACTTTCAATTTGGGCAAAATCATTAATTATCATCATGAATCAACTAAGGGTTTTCAAGAAAAATCAAGAATTTCAAGAAAAACTGAAACTTCTCACACCACTACTTTTAATTCTAATTTTCCCCTTGATTATACACCTAAGGTTCATAATCCACAAGCTTAACCCAACATTTGAACCCCAACATTTCAAACCCTAAACCCCCAAATTCCATGATATAACACTATATGCTCAAAAATGTAGATTTTGTATTTATATAATCAAAATACCACAAATCTATCTATTAATGCAAGTATTGAAGAAGAACTAGGACCCCTACCTCAAGGATCAAGCAAGAAATCAAGGCTCCAAGAAGAATCCTTCGCAAAATCCAAAATTCAATCGGTTGAAAATGTTGATCTTCTCTTGTTGTTCATTCTTGATGCAAGGTCCATGGTGGATTTGTTAGTAAAAATGGATGAAATCAAAGTTTTGAGGGCTAGGTTTTCAGACCTAGGATGAGAGGAAGGAAGAGGGAAAAAGAAAGTGTAAAGAATGATTAGAAAAGCACTTTTTAAGTTGCTAAATTCGCACAGCCCGCTCGAGCGTCGATTTTCCCGCTCGAGCGTACCTGCTTCCAGCACAGATTCCAAAACTTCAAACATGCGTAACTCTCTCATCCAAACTCCGTTTTAGTTCATTCTTGTGTCCAAATTGAAGCCCTGGAAACAAGCTTTCCAATGGTTCTAGCCTCACACCCAAATTCAAAGTGTGGAAAAAGAAAAGGGCAAAAGAGTGACGGCTGATCGTAGGCAAATTATTTGAATTAAAGTTTTTGGTCCAATCTTACTTTACCATCATGTTACCACCTCAATCAATGTCCCAAAATAAAATAGGGAGGCTCCAAACACAACAATAAAAGGTCAAAAACAAACCCACTAGTCTCAGAAATTCAAACTCAACCAGGTAGATCGCTCGAGCGCCCAATCTTGCGCTCGAGCGCGCAGACCAACAAAGCTGTCCGCTCGAGCGACCACTCCTACGCTCAAGCTGGAATTCACAACTCTCAGAATCTCGGACAGACTGCAAAAATACTGGGAGCCTCACAAGTCCGCTCAAGCGTCACCTCCCCCGCTCGAGCGAAGGGAAAAATTCCAGATCATCACAGTTGTCGCATTGGTTGTGTTGCATTGCACATTCATTCAATTGGTTATCATATGTTTATTTTGAAATTGGAAACTTGCATTAAAAAAGGAAAGTTTATAATTGAGATACTATTGAAATGTTTTGGGGTAAATATGTGTGTAAGTCCGGATAGGAGGTGTAGATGAACTTGATTAAGTTGGCCTGAGTGTTCGGGGTGAAAGACCGAAAACACGGGTGGAGGAGGTACCACTTCCCTTCCGATTAGCAACCGGTAAAGTGGGGTTATTGGTAGTGCTAGTTGAGCCTACTTGCAGACACCAACCTAGGGATTACCGAGTCGTATTTACCGCCCCATTTGATTAAAATTGTAAATGTCAGAATTGTTGTGATTCAAGCTATTGTTGAACATGGTGATTTTCAAAGGAGCATGTAAATGAAATTTCCTTTAATATTTGCATTGCATGGCACTTACTTCCGATATTCGGAAATCTTGCATAACTGTATATTCCTTCTAAGGATTCTCTACTGGGCTTTATGCTCACCCCTATGGGATTTTGGTGCAGGAAAGGACGTGGTGAACCCACCATAGTAGGGCGTGGAAATATGTTTTGAGGGCACAAGGCTCTTTTGTTGTGATTGTAAATTTTTGTAAGCCAAGGGCTAATCATTTATGGGTCCGAGAGGCCATTTTATAGCGATCCAGGTTTTCCCTTTTCTGTAATTGTTGTATTTCGGACTTTGGTTCCGTGGAGTTGGTGGTTGTTATCTTGTTGTCATCCTTTAATTCCACATGTTTGAGTTTTAGGATGTGTTGGGCATGTTTCGAACAGGTAGGTTGAGTTTTTGGTCTCAAAAGTTGTTGCCCAGGTTTTTGATGTTACGCTCGAGCGGGTCATTCTGTGCTCGAGCGTAGTTTGGCTTTTGGTTGTCCGCTCGAGCGGGCCTTCTTGCGCTCGAGCGGGGTTTACACACTTCCAGTATCTTGTGCCTCTGCAAAACTTCTGTAGCTGTGTTTTTCACGCTCGAGCGGATTTCTTTACGCTCGAGCGGTCGCGCTCGAGCAGGTATGTTAGCGCTCGAGCGGGTAGTACTTTATCTGTGAAAGTTCTGGGAGGGGGAAATCTACGCTCGAGCGGATTGGTTTTCGCGCTCAAGCGGATGTACTTTATTCTTGTGTCTTGGAGCTTGAGCGGGCCTTCTTGCGCTCGAGCGTTCTATTCTCCGCTCGAGTGGGAGTGTCGTATATCAGATGGCAGCTAGGCATTTTTGAATCACTTTTTACATTCACTCTCTCTCTCTTACTTTCTAAAAATACTTTTTGAGAGCCTCTCTCTCTAGAATCTCCTTTCTCTCTACAGTTTGATCTAGTTAGAGTGTCCCCCTATCCTTCGGCCTTTGTAAAAAGCGTGTTGATCATCGAGGGCTTCGTTTTGATCCGAAAAGTTTGGAGTTTGGAGCACTTTGAGTTTGGTCTTTTTCTTCCTTTGAGCTCCGAATTTGAGGTAGGGATTCCTACTCACTCTTATGGGTTTTGACCTAGATTTGAGCTTTTTGTATAAATGGTTTTGGGTTTTGAAAGTTAGGGTTTCAAATGTGTAATTTTGGAAAGGAGGGTTATGTTTAGTTTGACCATAAACATGTACTTGGGTTTCAAAATGAGTATATTGATGTTGTTGGTAATGTTTAGACCCTTGGGGTTAATATTGAGAGATGGGGGAAGAAAGCCCTAAATTGTGCATAAATTAATTGGTGTAATTAATTTGGGAAAGTTATGAGTTTGTGAAATTGAGTTGAATGGAATGAAATTGGCTCATTATGAAATGGGATAGTGGAGTTGGATTTATAAATCATTCACTTTTGAAAATGCGGATAATTTATCTGTTAGTGCTTTTATTATCTGTCTAGAAATAATTGTTTTGGGCTACCGGTGGAGGGTAGTCTTGATTGTTGTACACAATGCATGATGATTAGGCAAACTAAACCTGATCAATTGAATGTGTCGTAGAATATGACGGTTGAAAATAATACATTAACTTTATGTATTGATTGAATGTGAATATGATCTATGTTTATATACATTGTGTGTGTGGGAGGAGATAGGGGATGTACTCCACGGTTTAGGGGAAGATAGGAGATGGACCTCTAAACCGGATAGTGTTTGGAAGAAGATAAGGGATGGACTCCGCAGATACAGCTCATATGCTTATCTATTGAAGTATTGATACAGCTCATATGCTTATCTTTTGAAGTGTTGATACAGCTCATATGCTTATTTGTTGAAGTATTGATACAGCTCATATGCTTATCTTTTGAAGTGTTGATACAGCTCATATGCTTATCTGTTGAAGTGTGGATACAACTCATATGCTTATCTGTTGAAGTGTTGATACAGCTAGTATGCTTATCTATTGTGAAGTAGAAAGTGTTTAATATGAGTTACTGTCACATTTACATCGTTTGGCCGGGTTCTGAACCGTAGTTATAAATTGAGAATTGGAAGGGAAATGGAAAAAAATGAAACATGAACACATTTGCCACGTAATGGAAATGGTTTGTGAATTGATTTATGTGAGTCAAACGTTGATCAATTGCTAATGTCTTAGTTACTGCTCATATTATGTTTAGCATATCTCTACTGGGCGCTGGCTCACCCTATATGGGACATTATTTTCAGGTACAGGTAGCATGCCACCTCCAAAGACATAGCTTGGGAGGCTAGAGGCAGTCGGACTGTTTTGTTGTTTTGCTTTCTTTTGATGTATTACATGTAAATTCAAGCCAAGGGCTTAATATGTATTTGAGTTAGCACTCTTCTTTTTTGTAACCAAGTGTTGACTTGGAAAGCTGTAAGCCCATAGGGCATTTGCTTTTGTTGTTAAATGTAATACTTTGTAAGAACTACTCTGATGAATAGAAAGATGTTTATTTCTCTTATATCATTGCATGTCTAAAATGATGGGTTTTATGTATTATTTTGAGGGCGTTACAACTTGGTATCAGAGCGTACCGGGTTTGAATACTTTGGGTACGTGGGAAGTGATTAGTATCACAATGGGTTTGTCTCGCTTGTTAGAGACTTGTGTATTCTATTATGTGCTTATGTGATAACATGTTTATGTGACTACTTGGGTATGGGATTTAGTTTCTAGGATGTTGATTGGATCCTTGGGTTTCTATGAGTCTTGTTGGAAAAGCACTTGATCAATGCTGTTTCTAACCGGAACTCTAGTAACGCCTCGGGACTATCATTATCGGAAATGAAATTCGTAAGTGCTTATGTGTTTATGTGCTTACGTGGAATGAATTACAGTTGTCCATGTATTAGGACGCGAGTGTTTTATTTTCGGCACATTTATGAATGTGCTAATGTTCTTGTCACCTTTATTAGGATGTCAAGATGAGTACGAGGACGAAGAGGGAGACGTGGTAGGCATGGTAGGCAGGAGATGCCTTTACCGGATGATATTCCGGCACAGTAGGAGGGGGTTGGCCAGGCCAATGTGGCCGAGCCAGCAAGTTAGCAGGCTATGGGCGCCTTAGCCCGTGGGATAGCCGATGCTTTGCGGGAGTCTATGGGAATTCTCAGAGCTGAGAATCCAGTTCAGGCTCCAGTTCAGGCCTAGGGTGTTGATGCAGGGCCTTCTTTCTTGAAGAGGGAATTCTTCCGGTCTAATCCGGACGAGTTTGTTGGGGACCCGAATGAGCCACTTAAGGTGGATGAGTGGTTGGAACAGATAACAAAGACGTTCGAGATGCTTGGCATCGAGGACGGGGCATTAAAAGTGACCTTGGCATCTTTCCAGCTTAAGGAGGATGCGGGTCAGTGGTGGAAGTACACGAAGGGTCGTATTGGTGGCACGTGGGAGGCTTTTGTAGATGCTTTCCAGGAGAAGTATTTATCTCTAGCTGTTAGGGAGAAGCTGAGGGACCAGTTTTGTCAGCTTAGGAAGATGGGTTTGTCAGTGGCCGAGTTTGAGGCCGCTTTTACTAGCTTGTCCAGGTTTGCACCTAAACTTGTGGCGTCCAAGGAACGCCGTTGCCTCGAGTTTGAGAAGAAGATGAGCGTAGACTCAAGATGAGAGTTGGGGGTTCGATGACCCGGGATTTCGGGCGTTTGGTTGATGCTGCAACCCATATGGAGATTATGATACAGGAGGAGGAGGAGGGCCAGAGAGGCTCCAAAAGGAGCCAGGATGGCTAGAGTGATGGCAGGAGACAGAGGGGTTCTAACCCTCAGCAGTCTCAGGGTGGTGTTGCTAGATCGACCTTTCTAGTGCCGAGTGCAGGCTCGGGGAAAGGCAATTAAGGAGATATCACCTATTTCAAGTGTGGTCAGCTGGGCCACAAGTCTTCAGTTTGTCGCAGAGGGAGGTAGTAAGTCAGAGAGCTACTTCTTCATCAGCTCGACCTCAGGGCCAGAGTCAGGGCAGAGGCCAGCCTTTGTCTTGTTATCAGTGTGGTCGACCCGGGCACCTGAAGAGGTTCTGCCCGCAATTGGGTGCCACATTAGGAGCGTCTGGTTCTAGGCAGACGTAGAATTTTCAGCCGGCTCAGTCTGTGCAGGCCTCGAGGGCCAATCCGGGAGCTTCGTCATCCCAGTCTGTGCAGTAGTCTTTTGCTCCTAGAGGTGAGCAGGTGGATCAGGGGCCTACAGGGCGCGTGTATGCTGTTACCGCGCAGGATCTTGTACCGGCTCCATCAGTTGTGAGAGGTACCTTCTTGTTTTGCAACTCGGTTGCTAGTGTGTTGATTGATACGGGTGCATCTCATTCCTTTGTATCCGCTGCATTTGCATCTGTTTTGGGGTTGGAGTTGGCACAATTAGCATCTCCTATATGTGTTGTATCACCTGTTGGGGGTGAGTTGATTTTGAAACAAGGTTGTAGAGGTTGTGATATAGAGGTCACCGATCGCCGGCTTCCGTTTCCTTTTGTAGTTATGCCCATGACGGGTTTTGATGTTATTTTGGGTATGGACTGGCTATCGTCATACCGAGCAGTTATTGATTGTTACCGCCAGAGGGTCACAGTATGTACCTTGAGCGGGGATTGTTTCCATTTCTTGGGGGATCGGGTTGGTAGTGTGTTGCCACCGGTGTATGATCTGCGAGGGCAGAGTGAGCTTAGTGGTCTTCTTGCTAGCCTTTTGAGTAGTGAGTGTGATGAGACCTAGATTGAGTTGCCGAGAGTGGTTTGTGAGTACTCGGACGTCTTTCCCAAGGATCTTGCCAATTTGCCACCTCACCGAGAGATCGAGTTCTCTATTGATTTAGTGCCCGGCACAGCGCCGATTTCTATGGCACCTTATCGTTTTGCCCCAGCCGAGTTGAGTGAGTTGAAGATTCAGCTCCAGGAGTTTCTAGATAAGGGCCTCATCCGCCCTAGTGTTTCGCCGTGGGGAGCACCGGCCCTCTTTGCTAAGAAGAAAGATGGTGCCTTGAGATTGTGTATTGATTACCAGAAGTTGAATTGGGCTACGATCAAGAATAAGTACCCTATGCCTCGTATAGATGATTTGTTTGACCAGTTGAAGGGTTCCCGTTGTTTCTCTAAGATAGACTTGAGATTGGGTTACCACCAGTTGAGGGTCAGGAGGAGGATATTCCGAAGACGGCATTTCGTACGCCGGTATGGCCACTATGAGTTTTTGGTGATGCCATTTGGGCTCACCAATGCACCGGCAGTCTTTATGGACTTGATGAACCGGATCTTCCAGGAATTCTTAGATCGATTTGTGGTTGTTTTCGTGGACAACATTCTGATTTATTCACTTTCTAAGGAGGAGCACGAGGAACACCTGAGAGTGGTGCTTGAGCTACTTAGAGCCCATAGGTTGTATGCCAAGTTTGGGAAATGCGAGTTCTGGCTAGGAGAAGTCAAGTTCTTAGGCCATGTGGTATTCGGGGAAGGAGTGTTTGTTGATACATCCAAGATAGAGGCAGTGCAAGATTGGGCACAGCCTAAGAGTGTTTTTGAGATCCGCAGTTTTCTGGGATTAGCTGGGTACTATCGTCGGTTTGTGAAGGATTTCTCCAGGCTAGCTTCGTTGTTGACTAGGTTAACGCGGAAATGGGTCAAATTTGTATGGAGTGAGACTTGTGAAAAGTCATTCCAAGAGCTGAAGGTTAGATTGACCACCGCTCCAGTTTTGATTATTCCGGAGAGAGGTTTGGGTTATACAGTTTACTGTGATGCCTCACGAGAGGGTTTGGGTTGTGTGTTGATGCAAGAGGGGAAAGTGGTAGCCTATGCCTCACGTCAGTTGAAAATTCACAAGAAGAATTACCCTACACATGACCTAGAACTAGCAGCCGTGATTTTTGCCCTAAAGATTTGGAGGCACTACCTTTATGGTGAGAGGTTCGAGGTATTCTCGGACCATAAGAGTTTGAAGTATCTGTTTACACAGAGAGACTTAAATTTGAGGCAGAGAAGGTGGATGGAGTTCATTAAGGACTACGATTTTGAGTTGCACTATCACTCGGGGAAGGCAAATGTTGTGGCCGATGCCCTTAGAAGAAAATCCATTAGTGATGTAGCTTGTGTAGCCATCCGAGAGTGGGAGATGTTGGGAGCACTTGGTGAGTTCGATCTGCTTTTGGGCGAATCTGTCGAGGCTGCGGCCTTGTTTTCCATTGTTGCACAGCCTACACTTGTGAGCCGAGTGTTAGAGGCACAGCGAGGTGACCTTGAGGTAGAATCCCTCCGAGAGAAGATCTCCAGTGGGAAGGTTGAGAAGGGTTTGACGGTGTATCCCGACCTGAATGTGAGATACCGAGACCGTTTGTTTGTGCCGGAGTCTTGCCGAGAGGAGGTACTCCGAGAGTTTCACCATGCACGCCTGCGGTGCATCCAGGAGGCACTAAGATGTATTGAGATTTGGGTCGCCAGTTTTGGTGGCGAGGTATGAAGAAGGATGTGGCAGCTTTCGTGTCTAAGTGTCTTACTTGTCAACAAGTGAAGGTCGAACATCAGAGGCCAGCGGGTTTGTTGCAACCCTTGCCTATTGCTGAGTGGAAGTGAGAGCATGTCACTATGGACTTCGTTGTAGGTCTTCCGAGGACTCAGCGGGGTAGTGATGCTATTTGGGTGGTTGTGGACCGGTTGACTAAGTCGGCGCACTTTATCCCTATGCGCGTGAGAGATTCGGTAGATTTTCTGGCCGACTTGTATATTCGGGACATAGTGAGGTTGCACGGGGTCCCAGTGACGATCGTCTCAGATAGAGACCCTCGTTTTACTGCTAGATTGTGGCAAAGTTTGCAGGGTGCCTTGGGCACTAAATTGACCTTTAGTACGGCTTATCATCCTCAGACTGATGGACAATCCAAGCGTACTATCCAGATCCTTGAGGATATGCTTCGAGGTTGTGTCCTTGATTTTAGTGGGACGTGGGAGAGGCACTTGCCCTTGGTGGAGTTTGCTTACAACAGCTTCCAGTCTAGTATCGGTATGGCACCGTTTGAGGCCTTGTATGGCCTACCTTGTAGGTCTCCAGTTTGTTGGGCCGAGGTGGGTAATCCACCTTTGTTAGGCCCGGAGTTGGTGAGGGAAACGACAGAGAAGGTTGAGCTTATCCGTAGGAGGCTTGTTACAGCCCAGAGTCGCCAAAAGAGTTATGCCGACCGTAGGAGAAGGCCTTTGGCATTTGAGACGGGTGATCATGTTTTCTTGAAAATATCACCGAGGCGAGGTTTGATGAGGTTTGGGAAGAGTGGGAAGTTATCCCCTCGGTTTATTGGTCCCTTTGAGATCCTTGAGAGGATTGGGGAGGTTGCTTATCGTTTGGCTTTGCCACCGCAGTTATCCGGGGTACATGACGTGTTTCATGTTAGTATGCTTCGGAAGTACGAGCCGGACCCATCGCACGTGTTGGATTGGACCGACTTAGAGGTAGATGAAGATGCCTCGTATGAGGAGAGACCGGTTCGGGTCTTGGATAGACGGGATCAAGTCTTGCGAGGCAAGACCATTCCCTTGGTAAAGGTTTTGTGGAAGCATCACGGAGTGGAAGAAGCCACTTGGGAACGTGAATTAGAGGTCCGTGAGAAATATCCGGACATGTTTGTTGATGTATAATCATGTATTGAGATTTTGTAATATTGTTGAACTTTAAGAGCATTATATATGTCTTAAGTTGTAAAACATTGTAAATGTTTTGGTTTATGGAAATATATCATGAGCATTGAGTATGATATAGAATTGTGAAATGTGGTATTGAAATTTGTGGAATTTCAGGGAATGCATATTTATAATGCATGTTGTGGAAAATGTTGTAATTTGCCTCTTGAAAAGAGATGGGATAACTGGTAATGGGTCGAGTTGTTGAATTTTGCATTGTAATAATGTTGGGAATTGAGAAAATCTTGTTTTTGAAAAACTTGTATTTAATTTTGGGGATGAAATTCTTTAAGGGGGGAATGTTATAGCAATCCCGGTTTTCCCTTTTCTGTAATTGTTGTATTCCGGACTTTGGTTCCGTGGAGTTGGTGGTTGTTTATCTTGTTGTCATCCTTTAATTCCGCATGTTTGAGTTTTAGGATGTGTTGGGCATGTTTCGAACAGGTAGGTTGAGTTTTTGGTCTCAAAAGTTGTTGCCCAGGTTTTTGATGTTACGCTCGAGCGGGTCATTCTGCGCTCGAGCGTTGTTTGGCTTTTGGTTGTCCGCTCGAGCGGGCTTTCTTGCGCTTGAGCGAGGTTTACACACTTCCAGTATCTCGTGCCTCTGCAAAACTTCTGCAGCTATGATTTTCACGCTCGAGCGGATTTCTTCACGCTCAAGCGGTCGCGCTCGAGCGGGTATGTTGGTGCTCGAGCGGGTAGTACTTTGTCTGTGAAAGTTCTGGGAGGGGGAAATCTACGCTCGAGTGGACTGGTTCTCGCGCTCGAGCGGATGTACTTTATTCTTGTGTCTTGGAGCTCGAGCGGGCCTTCTTGCACTCGAGCGTGTCCAGATTTTTGTGCTTGACGCTCGAGCGTTCTATTCTCCGCTCAAGCGGGAGTGTCGTATATCAGATGACAGCTAGGCATTTTTGAATCACTTTTTACATTCACTCTCTCTCTCTTACTTTCTAAAAACGCTTTTTGAGAGCCTCTCTCTCTAGAATCTCCCTTCTCTCTAGGGTTTGATCTAGTTAGAGTGTCCTCCTATCCTTCGGCCTTTGTAAAAAGCGTGTTGATCATCGAGGGCTTCGTTTTGATCCAAAAAGTTTGGAGTTTGGAGCACTTTGAGTTTGGTCTTCTTCTTCCTTTGAGCTCCGAATTTGAGGTAGGGATTCCTACTCACTCTTATGGGTTTTGACCTAGATTTTGAGCTTTTGTATAAATGGTTTTGGGTTTTGAAAGTTAGGGTTTCAAATGTGTAATTTTGGAAAGGAGGGTTATGTTTAGTTTGAGCATAAACATGTACTTGGGTTTCAAAATGAGTATATTGATGTTGTTGGTAATGTTTAGACCCTTGGGGTTAATATTGAGAGATGGGGGAAGAAAGCCCTAAATTGTGCATAAATTAATTGGTGTAATTAATTTGGGAAAGTTATGAGTTTGTGAAATTGAGTTGAATGGAATGAAATTGGCTCATTATGAAATGGGATAGTGGAGTTGGATTTATAAATCATTCACTTTTGAAAATGCGGATAATTTATCTGTTAGTGCTTTTATTATCTGTCTAGAAATAATTGTTTTGGGCTACCGGTGGAGGGTAGTCTTGATTGTTGTACACAATGCATGATGATTAGGCAAACTAAACCTGATCAATTGAATGTGTCGTAGAATATGACGGTTGAAATAATACATTAACTTTATGTATTGATTGAATGTGAATATGATCTATGTTTATATACATTGTGTTGTGTGGGAGGAGATAGGGGATGTACTCCACGGTTTAGGGGAAGATAGGAGATGGACCTCTAAACCGGATAGTGTTTGGAAGAAGATAAGGGATGGACTCCGCAGATACAGCTCATATGCTTATCTATTGAAGTATTGATACAGCTCATATGCTTATCTTTTGAAGTGTTGATACAGCTCATATGCTTATTTGTTGAAGTATTGATACAGCTCATATGCTTATCTTTTGAAGTGTTGATACAGCTCATATGCTTATCTGTTGAAGTGTGGATACAACTCATATGCTTATCTGTTGAAGTGTTGATACAGCTAGTATGCTTATCTATTGTGAAGTAGAAAGTGTTTAATATGAGTTACTGTCACATTTACATCGTTTGGCCGGGTTCTGAACCGTAGTTATAAATTGAGAATTGGAAGGGAAATGGAAAATAAAATGAAACATGAACACATTTGCCACGTAATGGAAATGGTTTGTGAATTGATTTATGTGAGTCAAACGTTGATCAATTGCTAATGTCTTAGTTACTGCTCATATTATGTTTAGCATATCTCTACTGGGCGCTGGCTCACCCTATATGGGACATTATTTTCAGGTACAGGTAGCATGCCACCTCCAAAGACATAGCTTGGGAGGCTAGAGGCAGTCGGACTGTTTTGTTGTTTTGCTTTCTTTTGATGTATTACATGTAAATTCAAGCCAAGGGCTTAATATGTATTTGAGTTAGCACTCTTCTTTTTTGTAACCAAGTGTTGACTTGGAAAGCTGTAAGCCCATAGGGCATTTGCTTTTGCTGTTAACATGTAATACTTTTGTAAGAACTACTCTGATGAATAGAAAGATGTTTATTTCTCTTATATCATTGCATGTCTAAAATGATGGGTTTTATGTATTATTTTGAGGGCGTTACACATTTTGTGTGACCGGGCTTATGCCTTGGAACTTGTAAGCCCTTTAGGGCATTTATTCGTTTTGGTTAGATGATTTTACATGCTATAGATTCATGTACTAGTTTTCATTGAATATATATCTACACGTGAGATCACTTTAGTAGAACATTTGAGTTATGTAATGGATCATTTCGGAAATATTTCTGCCATCTCTCATGAGTCTTGATTATTATTATATTTAGATGGTAAGTATAAATTTGGGGTGTTACAAAAACGTACAAATTGGACTGTTAAAGAAAGGGGTCAAAATGAAACACGCCAATAGTGTAAGTGGTTTATTTGCATGTTTTTATAGTTTAGGGGGTCTATTTATATGTTTTTATAGTTTAAGGGATTAAAATAATACTTCTTAGTAGTTTAGAGAGTCACTAGGTAAATAACTCAATTTTATAGTAAGCAAGATAATTTAACTTGCCAATTTCTTAATTTCTGGGTCCCCCACCAGCTGTCAAATATAGGCATGGGTTGCCCTGATTAGGATGCATCAGTGTTTAATTTCCAACCGAGTAATGCTTACCCAAATTTTTAACAAAATTTTTAACGTCTAACATTTTTTTTCCTCAACCAACCCAACTGTGGGGAAGCCTGAAAAGGGTCCACCCCACTTCAATATGCTTGAGGTTTGTTTGGTAATTTTCTATATATTTTTTTTTAATAAAACTAGGGGATAAGATCACTCAATGGGTGTGCTATTAAATTTATAAAATATAAATTTTAATTTTAAATTAAAAATATATGTAGTGTTTGTTGATCAAGTGGTAAGGGTGTTGTTTTCCAAACCCAAATAACTAGCGGGTTATCTTGTGCACTTCAATTTAAAAAAAAATTTCTTCCCTTTTTTGATATAAAAAAATCCACTTGACAAAAGGAGAGAGTAGGCTTCAGGAGACTAAAATGAGTTGTTCACATATATAATAACTAGTGGGTGGCACACGCGATATGTGTGCAATTCAGATAACTAATAATAAAAACAAATAATAAAGAATTTAATATCATAATATGTGTGTTACTTAAGTGATAAGTATGTTCTTAATAAAACCCAAAGTCTTGTATTCAGGGTTCAAAACTTTTTTATGCTGTGTATAATATTTTTTTTATATTTATTTTAGCATATATAAAGTTGCCACATGGCATAAAGAGAAAAAGGCTTCATTAAACCAATTTAGACTTTCACTTAATAATAATAATAATAATAATAATAATAATAATAATAATAATAATAACTAGTGCATATGCGATGCGCAATCACTTAAAATAAATAAAAATAAAACTAAACTTTTACTATATATATGGGGTATGTCATGCAAGTGGTAAGAGTCTCATTTATTAATTCAAAGGTTTAATGTTCGAGTCTTACGCTTGTTAACTATCTAATTTTTATTTTATTTTATTTTATATTTCAAATAGGAAAATGAGGACATGTGGCATAAGGAGAAGTCACCAAAGTTTGGACACCAAGTGAATTGTTCACTTTTAATAATAGTATAGATAGATAGATATGAGCTAAAATATTTAATATATTTGAAAATAATTTTTTTGATTTTTTTATAGAAAAATGTCAAAAAGTAGTATGAATGGGAATTAATTTTAACAAAAATGTTTCGTAGCCCGAATTTGTGTGACACGAATGACTCGAATGTATCAAAACGACATCATTTTACCCCCAAAATAACGTCGTTTTGAGACATTTGAGCGATTCAAGCTATGAAAATTTGGGCAACTAATCATTGTTGTTTAATTTTAAATATGTCCAATCTATAAAAATATTGAAAAAATCATTTTTTTTTAAATAAATAAAACAAGCTTTGATGTAATGTACAAAAGAATGGGAACACCAAATAGACCTCTAACCTTTGTTGTTGTTGTTGTTGTTGTTGTTGTTTTTTTTTTTTTTTTTTTTTTTTTTTTTAAGTTAAATTTAACAATATTATTACATTAACCATATTTTTTAATCACATTTTATTCGCCATGATAAGAACTCGCAAATATTCGACCTAAGAGTTTATCTCGTAGAGTGGTGTCTTTTATAAGACTCAAGTTTCTTATACTAATCTATATCTATCATATCTATCTATCTATCTATATATTATATAAGGAAAATGATCTTTTTAGTAAGGAGTCTTGTGAGAGTTTCAATATCTCATACTAATTTTCTTGATTTTCTTAATTTTAAATAATTAAGAAAATCTCCATTAGCTAGCTTTTATTTGATAATCTCACATCGAGAAAAGAATGAAAAAAATGAGTTGTTTTACTCATATAAAGAGAATCTTATACTCCCATCCCATTTAATGAGGAGCGTTGTGAGAGTTTCAATATCTCATACTAATTTTCTTGATTTTCTTAATTTTAAACAATTAAGAAAATCTCCATTGGCTAGCTTTTATTTGATAATCCCACATTGGGAAAAGAAGAAAAAAAAAAGTTATTTTACTCATATAAAGTGAATCTTATACTCCCATCCCATTTAATATTGTAGTATTGTGCATGTTTCAATTCAATATAGTTTAAATTTTAAAAGTTTTAATTAATTAATTATGACCTAGCCGATTACGCTAAATCATTTTTTATTTGATTGATTTGTTGGTTGAACCACGATTTTAGCGGTTTTATCAAAATATGTTGATTAGATTTGTTTGATTTGAAATAAACTAAAGATTGATCTGATTAAAGATTGAAAGACTGAGATTACTTGATTAGAAATAAACTTTTCATCCAAATAATTGTTAACTTTTATTTTATAATCTCACATCAAAAAAAGAAAAAAAAATGAATTGTTTCACTTATATAAGGTGAATCTTAATAGTGTAGTATTGTGTATACTTCAATTCAAGACAGTTTAAATTTTAAAATTAAAATAACATTTAAAAGTTTTAATTAATTAATTTTTGTATAAGTTGGTTGGTCATTTGACCTAACCGATTAGGCTGAACCATTTTGGGTTTGATCGATTCGCTGATTTAATTGCGATTTCTTATATTGATTTTATTAATTTTAAACAATTAAAAAAAAAATCCATTGGCTAACTTCCATTTAACCATATAAAAATAAAACTCTAATTAGTTTATAATTTATTTTATAATCCCACATCGAGAGAAGAAGAAAAAGCAAAGTTTGTTCCACTATATTATATAAGAAAATTGGGGTTTTAGGAAGAAGCCTTCTAGGAACTCCAAACTCTTATTCTAAAATTATTAAATTTTCTTAATTTTAAACAATTAAGAAAATTTCTGTTGGCTAGCTTCTATTTATCTTTTATTTTACAATCCCACATTGGAAAAAAAATGGTAAATTGTTTCACTTACATAAAGTGAATCTTATGCTCTCATTTATACAAACAAAATGAGATTTTTAGTAAGAAGCCCTATGATCAATATCTCATACTCATATTTTTTTGATTTTCTTAATTTTAAACAATTAAGAAAATCCTCATTGGTTAGCTTCCATTTAACTTTTATTTTACAATCCCACATAGTTTTGATTTAAAAAATAATTTTGTATGAGATTTTGAAACACTCATAATATTTAACTTTAAAATAATTACAATCTCACATCGAGAAAAGAAACAAAAAAGTGAGTTGTTTCACTTATATAAAGTGTTACAATCCCACATCGAAAAAGAAAAAAAAAAAAAGTGAGTTGTTTCACTTATATAAAAAGAATCTTATAAATGGAGTTTTAAAAGAGAAGTGTCACGACCCCAAACCGCCCCTAGTAGGATGGTGCCGTGATGGCCAGTAATCCGTGATTACAAAAGGCCAACTTACAAAGATCACACACGAACAGAGTATAATATACATATGGGGCTCAAAATTGCGGAAGCAATAAATCAAAATACAAGTAGTCCATGAGAGCCGTGCATAAATCAGATGGAATGACATACAAGATATAGCTTTACAACCAGTTTGGAATAACAAAAATACAAGTTACATCTTGATCAAAAGGCTTCTCGAGCCGACATGTACAAAATACAATGAATACAAGTCAAGAAGCATGATTTTCAAGCTTGGCCGACGTAATTACAATATTGCCGACATGAGTACAAAACAAGGCCGACATAATCATGAACCCAAAACAAGCTGTGCAAAACATATCTAGGCGTCGCCGCCGTCCTGCTCATCACCTACATATATATAGAGAGGGTGAGCTTGGATACTCAGTGAATGGTACAAATAATAAAGGTTTTGCATGAATATAGCCGAAGTCTTTTCAAAACAAAGCATGCCAAAAACCATATGAATAATAGCCGAGATTCTTTCAAAGCAAAACACATCAAAACCTTATCAAATCAAGAGATGAACCGTATTCATCTATCAAATCTTTCAAGTCTCAAGGGATGCTTACTGACATCGGCAAAATACAAATCTAGCTTTCCGAACAAACAAGTCCACGCAGTAAACCGTCAGTGGCAAGACAAGGACTGTACGATCCGTAATCGATTAGTCAAGGGTACTGCGAAAGTTTATAGTCCTCCAGCACAAGGGACTTGTGTTACTTAAGCCCGTAGCTCTTTTTAACACGATGGTCTCGTGTTACTTAGGCCCGTAGCCTGCTTTAACACCATATCTTTCCAAGGAAAGGACCGTATCCTTTTATACTCGGTACTGCGAAAGTTTAGAGTCCTTCAGCACAAGGGACTTTTCAAAGATAACATCAACACAAAACTTATACTTGATACATCAAAATAGAGCTAATCATTCATGCTTAACAAATACTTTCATCAAAACAAAGCAAAGCAAGATTTATCAAAACAGTATAACATAGCTTTATTAGAAATACCACTCACATAGTTCTCCTCGGGTGTAGGCTCAAAGCAAAGATCAAGGTCCTACAATCACATGGCAAATACATTCTCAAAACAAGCTCTACATGCATGCAAACGATCTCGGCATTCTCACCAGATCCAAGTCAATAACAAAGCAAAACATGCTGGGAGTTTAAACACTGTTTTCTCGTCTCGTGAAAACACCCTGGGTACCAACCAAGCCCTTGCCGAGGTCCCACACTTCCTACCAAGGTGTGGTCCTGATGGCCTTATTCAAAACGAAATCGGAAAAAACCTGGGTTTCCCCCTTGAAGAATGCAAAGAACAAGATCATCAAGAACATGCATGCTAAAATCATAACTCGTTTGTTCCAAAAACTGAGATTTCATGCTAAGAGTTCAAAAACACGGACCTGGGTACCCATACAAGAAGATCATGCAAGAACAAACACAAAAACATGGTTCTAGTTCCAAACTTTCGAATCAAAACGAGGCTTTTTCTTCAAGAACTCAAGAACACCATTTTCTCTTCAAAACCAACTTCAAATCAATGCATGGCATGCAAAACGAATTCAATCATGCAATGCAGCTTGACAGCCAATAAGATTAATTAGAGTAGAGTAAGAATCTAACCTCAAAACTCAAATCTAACGGTTCGATCCTCGGAGATCAAGCTCGGAACTCTACTTTCTCACTCTAAAACTCCTTCCTTCTTCCTCTAGAGCTTCTCTCTCTAAAGACAAAGATTTGAGACAAAATGATTTGTTTCTAGGTCTGCAGCTGTCTTAACACACAGCTCGGACACGAGGCATTATCGGGTTGGTTCAACTCAAAAAGGTGACTGATTGATAAGACAAGTCTATGACAAAGCGTATTCAACAAGCTAAATGGCAAGACACATTGGCAAGTAATGATATCGGCTAAAGTCAAAGCTCGGCAACAGGGTATCAAAAACATCGGCTAGGGAGGATGACACTCGACTAAGCTGTGCTACACCTTGGCCTGGGTGTGCCACACCTCGGTCTGGGTCATACCTGCCCATGGACAAAGATCACTAAGTGCAAAACATCTCAGCCCAGATGGTACACTCCTCGGCCTTGGTTCCGAACACCTCGGCCCAGATAGTGACATCTCGGTAAACATGCCCGGGGTGAAGATGGAGGTCAACCAAATGGTTCCAAAAAAATTCTAAGTACAAAGGTTCAAGGGTGAACTAAGCTCATGGTGACCTCGGCTACACACCAAGCAAGGAACAAAATCATGCAAGCAATACTTCAAACAAAGCAAGACAAACAAGATAAACAAGATTGGCAACATCATAAGACAAGATCATACAGGTATGTATGCAAGCATGGTTAAGTCAGAATGAGGGTTGTTACAAGAAGCATTCTAGAAGCTCCAAACTCTCATTCTAAAATTATTGAATTTTCTTAATTTTAAACAATTAAGAAAATTTTCATTAGCTAGCTTCCACTTACCTTTTATTTTATAATCCCAAATTGGGGGAAAAAAAGAAGGAAAAAGTGAATTGTTTCATTTATATCTTATGCTCCAATCTATATAAATTATTCAAATTTCTTAATTTTAAACAATTAAGAAAATTTACATTGGTTAGTTTCCATTTAACTTTTATTTTACGATCTCATATCGGGAAAAAAAGGAAAAAGTGAATTGTTTCACTTATATAAAGTGAATCTTGTGCTCTCATTTATATAAGCAAAAGAAGATTTTTAGTTAGAATCCCTATAATCAATATCATTTTTTTTTTTGATTTTCTTAATTTTAAACAATTAAGAAAATCTCCATTGGTTAGCTTCCATTTAACTTTTATTTTATAATCCTACATAGACGTTTTGATTTTAAAGATAATTTTGTATAAGATTTTGAAACTCTCATAATATTTAACTTTAAAATAATTACAATCCCACATCAAGAAAATAAATAAAAAGTGAGTTGTTTCACTTATATAAAGTGAATCTTACACTCTCATTTAATATTATAGTATTGTGCATGTTTCAATCCAAAATGGTTTAAATGTTAAAATAAAATTTAAAGGTTTTAGTTAATTAATTTTGTTGTAAATTGATTGGTCTTTTGACTTAGCCGATTAAGCTAAATCGTTTTCGGTTTGACTGATTCACTGGTTTGACCACGGATTTAACTGTTTTATCAAAATATATTGCTTAGATTTGT
>JAPPVO010004181.1:0-13659 GCA_030407325.1 Camellia japonica | reverse complement strand
CATAACATGGCAACACGGAACCTCACAGTGAGGCACATAGGCTGGCTTGACAAAACTGGGGACCAACCCACGCTCCTAGCTATGGTCTAGCTGCTGAGAACTACATATATATATATGAGCAGTGAGCTAAAGCCCAGTGAATAACATAAAGCATAAAGAGGTTAAGAATGAATGTCCTTACAGTAATGAAAACAGTTAATTTAAACAGTATTTCAGTCTTTCAGTCAGAATAGTTATTCAGTCATATGTGGTACATCCATTAGCATAGCAGTAACAGTAGGTCATAAAGACCGAACAGTAATGATGGCCAGTCATTCAGTAAACAGTATGGTTCCACAAGGGAACCGACAGAGATCTCTGTAACAGTACAGTCAGTAACAGTAAGTGCTAAGGATGCCACAGTACAGTTCAGAAATAAAGGACATACATTCATTCAGTAAGTAATTACATTTCAGTAAACAGTTCAGTTGCAGTTCCATTCAGTACACAGTTCAGAAGATAGTTAGATAACCATTTTTGAACATATCTTTATACAATTGTTACTCACAGAGATTGGGCTAATAGCAGCTAGAGCGCGTCCCCGAGAGCCAACCCTAAACAGTTAACAAATAGAACACACACTAAGTTTCACAGTCGGGAAGGATGATAATTAAATCCCTAAATTTCCTCGGTGTGGTTCTATGTCTAAATCCTCATTAAGATGCCTTAAACTAGGTCTAAGGATGCCTAGGATGGGATGAGGATGCAAAAATACAGTTGGAAGGCATTTTTCAAAAGTTGCTGAAAACAGGGGCCTCGCTCGAGCGAGCCTTCCTTCGCTCGAGCGAGTTTACAAAATCAAAGGCTTCGCTCGAGCAGTCTGATGAACAGTAAAAGTACTGGATGCTCGATTTTTACGCGCGATACCACGCTCGATGCTCGCTCGAGCGGATCCCTGAATAAAGGTGCTCCTCGAGCGAGCGAGGAAATCCCTCGCTCGAGCGAAGAAGCCAAATCTGGAATTTCCAGATTTGCCTCCAAGCTCAAACCAAGCATTCCCAACTCAATTCTCGACCTCTTAGGCCCAAATTCTGGAAAATACATCTACATTCAATATACAACAAGTTTCAAAAGCCAATTTACACATGCAAGGGCCAAGAGTTGGTCAAATAAAGCCATTTTCAAACCCATTTCAAGGACAAATTCCAAAACATGCAATGCATGAACTTTAAACCAAGATCAATCTCCAAATCTTGCTTTATTGAGCTCCAATCTTTGAAAACCATGTGGAAACATGGACTATAATAAAAACATGGACATGCATGCACAATTCTCCAAGAATTTAACTTCAAAATACACCAAAATGGCCATGCATGCAACAATGGAGCTCCAATTCAACAATTATGACCAAAATCAAGACTCAACTTCTTTATAACCATGATACATGCAAGATGGAGCTTAAAGATAACAAGAAGACAATGAATTCCTTACCTAAGTCTCAATTTCAAGGTTCAAGAGTCCAATTATGCCAATTCTCTAGCAATTTCTACAAATTCTTCAAGCAAATCAACAAGAACAAGTCTCTCTTTCTCTACCTCTCTTCTTGGTCGGCAAAACAATGAGAAATGGCTGATGGAGAGTGTTGAATTAACCATACAAAGGCTCTAATAATAATAATAAATAAAGGTCCACTAGGTGGCTTAAGTGTAATTAAGTCAATCTGCATTATTAAATCAATATTTAATCTACTTTAATCATTCCTAATCAATTTTCAGATAAATATACCATTAAATCACAAAATTCTACTGATCTCAAAACTCTAAACAGTTCCTAATTCGGCCGCCGATAAGGCCTTCAATTAGCAATTAAACACATAAATTCAAACAGGTAATTAATCAATCAAACAGGTACAATATGCAATTCAACAAATAAACTCATTCAATTTCAGCTTCAATCTCAATCAGTCCAGTCACCATTTCAGTTAATTCGATTATCAGTCATTAGCGGTCCAGTTTAGCAATAATCAGTATATAATTCAGTGGTTATATCGGTGATCGGTACGAGGGTTGTTACAGTCTCCCCTCCTTATAAGGAGTTTAGTCCTCTAAACTCGAGTTACCTTCATTCTGGAAGAAAACAGGATTCAGCGGGAACAAATCAGGATATCGCCTAGCCATGTCATCTTCCCTTTCCCAAGTGGCATACACACCACCATGATTCTGCCAGTCAACTTTCACTAGCGGGATCTCTTTGTTTCTCAGCTTCTTGATCCGTCTGTTCACAATCTGTATAGGCCGTTCCTCGTAAGTGTAGTCATCACTCAACACGATACGAGTAGGCTCAATCACGTGGAAGGGATCCCGAAGATAATCTCTCAACATCGAAATGTGAAAGACGTTATGCATATGCTCCATTTCAGGAGGAAGTGCAACTTGATACGCCACCGGATTTATTTTCTCAATCACCTCATACGGCCCGACATATCTCAGCGCTAACTTGCCTTTGACTCCAAAACGAGTCTGGCCTTTCATTGGTGTCACTTTCACAAACACGTGATCACCCACTTCATACTCTCTGTCCCGTCTTCTAACATCTGCATAACTCTTCTGTCTACTCTGTGCGGTTTTCAGTCTCTGCTGTATCAGTTTGATCTTTTCAGTCGTCTCATAAACAATTTCGGGCCCAAGCAACGGCCCATCTCCAACTTCTGCCCAGCAAATTGGAGATCTACACTTTCTGCCATACAACGCCTTGAAAGGCGCCATACCAATACTCGAATGGTAGCTGTTGTTGTAGGCGAATTCAGCCAACGGCAAATGACTTTCCCAGTTTCCTTGGAAATCAAGGACACACATTCTCAATAGATCCTCTAAAGTTTGGATGGTCCTTTCTGACTGTCCATCTGTCTGAGGATGATAGGCACTACTCAGCCTCAATTCAGTGCCCAATACAGTCTGTAGGCTTTGCCAGAACCTCGATGTAAACTTCGAATCCCTGTCAGAAACAATAGACACAGGCACTCCGTGCAATCTAACAATTTCATCAATGTAGATAACAGCCAGTTTATCCGCATTATAGATTGTCTTGACAGGTAAGAAGTGTGCAGTTTTAGTCAGTCTATCAACAATAACCCAAATTGAATCCATACCTTTTCTGGAGCGAGGTAATCCAACGATAAAATCCATCGTGATATGCTCCTATTTCCACTCTGGTATGGGTAAGGGCTGCAGTAATCCGACAGGTCGCTGGTGTTCCGCTTTAACTTGTTGACAATGGAGACACTTGGACACAAATTCAGCGATCTCTTTCTTCATTCCTGGCCACCAGAAATTCCGTTTCAGGTCTTGATACATTTTCGTATTCCCGGGATGAATCGAAAACTTCGAATTGTGGCCTTCTTGCAGAACTCTTCTTTTCAATTCAGAATCATTCGGTACACACAGTCTTTCTTGAAATTTCAGTACATTGTTGTCAAATTTGAACCCCGGTCTCGGTTTTGAATCTCTCTCTTCGATGATTTTCTTTAAGTAATCATCCAGTTGTTGTTTCTCCTTAATCTCTTCAATCAATGCTGGTTGGGCAGTAATGGCAGCTAAGGTCCCACCTTGTTCCTTCAAAACAATTTCAATCTTAGACTTTTCAAGATCACGAAGCAATTCTTTCTGTCCAGTCAGTAAACAGGCTAAGTTCCCAATCGATTTTCGGCTCAAAGCATCGGCAACGGTATTGGCTTTTCCCGGGTGATACAGAATCTGTAGGTCATAATCTTTGATTAGTTCAAGCCATCTCCGCTGTCTCATATTCAATTCTTTCTGTGTGAAAAAGTATTTCAAACTCTTGTGGTCGGTATATACTTCACATGTTGCCCCATACAAATAATGACGCCAAATTTTCAATGCAAAAACCACTGCAGCAAGTTCCAGATCATGGGTTGGGTAATTCTTTTCATGCGGTCTCAACTGTTGGGAAGCATAGGCAATAACTCTCTCATTCTGCATTAAAACACATCCCAACCCTTATGAGAAGCATCACTAAAAACAGTGTAACCATCCGTACCTGAGGGTAGAGTAAGGACCGGTGCAGTCACTAGTCGGGTTTTCAATTCTTGAAATGCTGATTCCCTCTGGTCAGTCCAGTCAAATGATATCCCCTTCTGTGTCAACTGAGTCAGTGGTAAGGCAATCTTGGAGAAATCTTTGACAAATCTTCTGTAATATCCAGCCAATCCCAAAAAGCTTCGGACTTCGGTGACATTCGTTGGTCTAGGCCAGTTCACTACAGCTTCAATTTTCTGCGGATCAACAGAAATCCCATCTTTGCTAACAACATGCCCCAAAAACATCACATGATCAAGCCAAAATTCGCATTTAGATAATTTAGCATACAGTTTTTGTTCTCTTAAGGTTTGTAGGGCAAGTCTCAGATGGTGTTCATGTTCTTCAATGGTCTTAGAATAAATCAGTATGTCATCAATAAATACTACAATGAAATCATCAAGGTATGGTTTAAAAATTCTGTTCATAAGGTCCATAAATGCAGCAGGGGCATTCGTGACTCCGAATGGCATAACTAAAAATTCATAATGGCCATACCTCGTTCTAAACGCAGTTTTACCAATGTCTTCTGGTTTAACTTTCACCTGGTGATACCCTGATCTGAGATCAATCTTGGAAAACACTTGTGCACCCTGTAACTGATCAAATAAATCATCAATACGTGGCAATGGGTATTTATTTTTCACAGTTACCTTGTTCAACTCACAGTAGTCAATGCACAGTCTCAATGAGCCATCTTTCTTCTTCACAAACAAAACAGGTGCACCCCACGGTGAAGTACTGGGTCTGATAAACTTTTTGTCCAACAGTTCCTGCAATTGTACTTTCAATTCTTTCAGTTCAGTTGGGGCCATTCTGTAAGGAGCTTTAGATATTGGTTGTGTACCCGGAACTACATCAACGGTGAATTCAATCTCCCTGTCAATCAAATCCCCTGGCAAATCATCTGGAAATACATCTGGGAATTCTCTAACTATAGAAATGCAATTCACATCAGTTTTAACATCAGTACTAGCAGATACAGTCAGTACAGAACACAGATATCCTTTACACCCCTTCTTAATCAGTTTGACAGCTTTCACAGAAGAAATCAGGACTACCAGTGCTTCGACTGACAGTGACTATGTGAGGCGTCTAGAGATGGAAATACAAGTGCAAAAGGAGGAAATTCAGTCACATAAAGAGGAAATTACAGCACAGAAACATGAAATTCAAGTACAAAAAGAGGAAATTCAAGCACAAAATAAAGAGATAGGGAAGATGAATGGGTCGATTGACGAGCATTTTGAGATCACATCAAGCATCATGGAGTTTCTTAAGAAGCAAGGTTTCAAAGGACAATTTAGAGGATAAGGTATCCCATGAACTCGTACATCGCCTTTTTGGTAAGTCTCGCTCGTTTTATCATTTTATTTTTCTCATGTTGGTTAGTATATACTAGTTAAAGTACAACAGTTTGACTACTTATTAACTAAGATTTAACAAGTTTGAAGATGCATTTAATCAAAATAGATTCATTATCAAAATTCTTACTTAGCATGACTCTAGTTAAAATACACACTAACCAAAGTAGAGACAAAACTAAGTCAGATAATAGCCTGCTATTAAGTGTGCTTGTATCTGTGGATGTTGGTATCTGTATAGCCTAAGTCACAAGTGTCTGTATGCTCTGCTGTTGGTATCTGTATGCTCTGCTGTTTGGTATAATTCTGCTTTGCTGGTTGTATCTGTATGCTGTGTGAGTGGACAGATCTGCTGGGCTGCTTGGTATCTGTATGCTCTGCTGTTTGGTATAATTCTACTTTGCTGGTTGTATCTGTATGCTGTGTGAGTGGACAGATCTGCTGGGCTGCTGGTCTGGGTAATTTTGCTTCAGTTTTGGATGTGAATCTAATTGTAGGCCTGGTGATGTATATTTTCTATATACCTTTGCTGGGATGGGTAGCTTGCTGTCTGCGTTTGATCCTACTGTCTGTTGTGTTTTTTGTGTTCTTGTTGGTCCCTCACCAACAGTTTCGTTTTGGTGCTGTGCATCATCCTCCTCTCCCCTGTCCTTTCTTGTCCCCTTTATTGATGTATTTTCTCCTTCTTGTAAGGTTCTTTCATCAATAAAGTTTTTGTTGATCAAAAAAAAAAAAAGGAAGCAGTCAATGTTAAAACAAAATAATACGTATAGCAGTGTGTACTATTTTCTAAATTTAGAAGGGAGCTGTTTTTAGGTTTTGTGCGTGGCCTTTTAATGTTAATGTTAAAAATAATAAGCTTATTATCTACATCCATTTTGGTCATTGCTTTCACAACTCACCAAGCTACTGGTCTAGTTATCCATTTTTTGCATTGTAGGTTGTTGCTCTCTCTCTCTTCAAAATTTTTTTAAATCCCATTTGTGCAGCAGCCACAATATTTGTTCCTTCCCATTCTCATTGACTGCATGCCCTGGTTTCTTACCATGAGATGTTGTAGTGTTATAACTGGTTTGGCTGCTGTCCATGGGTCACACCTAGTTTTTGATCCGAGCATAATTCTGGGGATACAGTGAATTGCCATGTTAAGGTGATCATTGCAAAGCCCATGGGTGGGAATGAGCATGGTATTCATCTTTTTAGTTAATCTCTGTTAATTTCTATTCAGATAACTTCAAGCTTGTGATCTTGAGAACAGTTCTGTATATTTGTTAAGATTCTGATATTTGGCTTTAAGTTTATAATAAAACTTTGCTATTATAATAAACTTTATATATATACATTCTATGCTAATGTTTGCCTTGTTTATTTTCTTTGTAGATTGGTTTTGATGACGTTCGGAAGCATACCTGCAAATGAAGATCAATTGTTGAATTTTGTTTCCTAAACTGATGCTTAGTTGTAGTTGCAAATTAAGATTGAGTGTTGATTTTTTTTGGTGGACTCCACGTTAGTTCATTTTGGGATTTGCTTTGATGGTTTTTTTGTGATACTTAATGGATTATTATTAAAGTTGTTTGATGGATATATTTTGATTTATAATATAAATTGTTTAGTGAATTTTTTTGTGGAGTGATGTATAATAGCTAGTGGATTTCTTAGTACAATTAAAAGGCTATTGGGATATGAGCAGGGATATTTGTGAAATAATAATTTAAATTGAATATAAAATATGGAACAAGTTTAGTGACGAATTTGTTTTGTCATTTGTACTTGTTATTATGACAAAGTGATTATTCGTCACTAATAAGCTTTTTTTGTGACAAAATTTACTGCAGTTTATATATGAAAGTTTTTATTTATTTTGTTGTTTGGTGACTAAAAATTTCGTCACGTATATATATATATATTTGTGACGAAAAATATTTCGTCACCCATGTATGACTTTTGAAGACGAAAAATTTCGTCACCTTTATATCTTATTGTGACGAAATTATTTCCTCATCAATGATCAACATGCGTGACAAATTTATTCGTCAACTAAAGTTATAAATACGGTACTGAATAACTATTTGGTGACGAAAATGAGAATTTTTGGCGACAAAATGTTGTTTTATTGGTGACAAAATTATGACTTTTGAAGACGAAAAATTTCGTCATCTTTACATCGTATTGTGACGAAATTATTTCCTCATCAATGATTAACATGCGTGACAAATTTATTCGTCAACTAAAGTTATAAATATGGTATTGAATAACTATTTGGTGACGAAAATGAGAATTTTTGGCGACAAAATGTTGTTTTACTAGTGACAAAAAGTTTCGCCACTGAAGTAATTTCATTGGTGACGAAATTATTTTTCAACACGATGCTTTTTAGTGACAAACATTCAATGACGAACCTGGTGACGAAAAATATTTCCTCACAAATATCTATAGTGACGAAATTAGCTCTTTGGAGACAAAAAATTCGTCATCCAAGACCCAACTTGTTGTAGTGTATGGGGGGCGCAGACATGCTTATATACCCTCTGCGCCCCAAATCTACTCCCAGTGATCTCTCGACACATGGCTCTGCCATCCCATCCGTCAGCACAAATCTTGCTGAGCATCACCTAATCTTAACTGCCAGCCAACTCTGCTGGGCTCGGCAACCGGGCAACGTCACCTCAGCTACCGACGGCCATTCTATGCTACATGCACAAGTGCTCCAAGAACCGAGCTCCTTCCTAGATGTGCTCGGTTGCATTCCAGAGAAGCCGAGCTCGAGATCGGTCAACCTGGTCAACCTAAGGCCTTCCTGCCTGCTTCGGAGCATGAGGTCCTCAGCCAGGCTAACGGTGCATGCCTTTGAACGGGTAGCGCAAGCTGTACGATTGCCCCTGCGGAGCCCGAAGTAGCTCGGACCATGACTTAGCAACCCAACTTTGGGCGTATCCGAGGTCATCTCTGCCCAATGCTCCATTGGGCTCCCAACCTGCTCGGCCATTACCTCGGCCCAACTCCAGATCATAAATCTCCCTCTCAGCTGCAATAAGCCTACGGGTCGTTGATGTTCGGCTTTGACTTGTTGGCAATGAAGATGTGTTGCGAGAACAAGGTGGAACAATAACTGTTATTTCTGCTCAATGGAGCAGGTTGAGAAATGATGCCAAATCATTGAAATAGGCCTGTTTAATAACCCTCACCACTGATCACTGATAACGCTACTGATTACTGCTAAACTGAGACTGATTATGATAAGTAATTGAATCAACTGAAATACTGAACAGACTGACTGAAATCTGGAGCTAAATTGACTGAGTATATCTATTTAATTGTATATCTATTTGTTGCCTGTTTGCTTATCTGTTCATGTCTTTATGTTTAAATTGCAAATTGAAGGCCTTATCGGCGGCCAAATCTGAAATTGATTGATGTTCTGTGTTTATTGGAATTTATAGGATTTTATGGCATATCTATCTGAAAAGTGATTTGGTATGATTAAATTAGATTAAATAACATTGTATTACCAAGTCCAAGTATTTACCAACTTGCCATGATTCATTTGTGAGCTTCATTACACTTGACCAAAACAATTTCATCAGCCATATTTCTTGTTCTAACCGACCATAGAGAGAGAAAAAGTGAGAGAATTGAGCTCAACTTGTAGATTTGCTTGGGACTTGAAGGAATTAAGTAGAGATTTCATATTTGAGCTTCTAGTCTTGTGATTGAAGACCTAAGGTAGAGTAACTACCTTCTTAATTGTGAATTCAAGTTAGTTTGTGCATGGTTTATGGTAGATGAGAGCCTAAGGCCATAAATTGGAGTTAAATTGTTGCCATGAAGCTTAATTGTTGCATGCATGTGCATATTGATAAGTTTTGAGGTTGTAATTCATCATTCCTCACTTGCATGTCTATATTTTGAGAGTAGACCATGAATTCATCATGTTTTTGTAAGAGTTAGCTCATTTGAGCTTGTATTTAAAGCTTTGAAATGATTTGAGTTCATGCATGTTGCATGTTCATCTTGTTCATGAAAATTGGTTTGAGATTGGATTTAATTAAACTACCCTTGGGCTTTGATTTTACAAATTGAGTTTTGAAACATGTTATTCTATGTGTTTACAAATGTTTTCCAGAAATTTAGCCCAAGAGGATCGAATTTAATACATTTAAACTTGGTTTTGAGCTTGAGGTTCAAATCTGGAATTTCCAGATTTTGGACTCACGCTCGAGAGAGGAACTCCACGCTCGAGCGTACACTCTGTGATCATGCCGTCCGCTCAAGCGAGTAAAGTGACGCTCGAGCATGTAATGCGTGCATCCAGTACTTTGAATGAGCTTACAGTCCGCTCGAGCGAGAGAATTCACGCTCGAGCGAGGACTTGTGTCTCACGCTCAAGCGAGGGTCGAGCGCCCGTCGAGCGTGAATTTTGAGCATCCAGTATTTTCACTGTAGCTTGTAGTCTGCTCGAGCGACATAAGTCACGCTCGAGCGGAGATCCTTTGTCTGCATGTCCGCTCGAGCGTAGAAAGCCACGCTCGAGCGAGACCCCTGTTTTCTGAAAATTTTGAAAAGTGTTTCTAATTGCAACTTTGCACCCTCTTTCCATCCTAGGCATTCCTAGGGCATGTTTAAGGCATCTTAATGAGGGTATTGATTTAGAACCACACTAAGGCAAATTAGGGATTAAGTTATTGTTTCCCAACTGTATAACTTAGTGCGTGTTCACCTTATAAACTGTATAGGGTTGGCTTTCGGAGACGCACTCTAGTTGCTTATAGCCCAGAACTCTGTGAGTAACAATTGTGTAAAGATATGTTCAACTGTGAATATTTCTGACCGTTTAAGTGAACTGTTTTCTGAACTGATACTATTAATCGAATGAATATATGTCCTATATTCTGAACTGTATTGTGGCATCCTTAGCAACTACTGTTTACTGTTATTGTTACAGAGATCTCTATCGATTCCCTTGTTGGAACCACTACTGTTTACTGATTGATGGCCATCATTTACTGTTCGGTCTTTTAAGACCTACTGTTTACTGTACTCCTATGCTAATGGATGTACCACATATGACTGTTATGACTGAATGACTATTATACTGAATCAATGAACTGTTTTCATTATTGTAAGGACATTCGTTCTAAACCTCTTTATGCATTATGTTATTCACTGGGCTTTAGCTCACTGTTATATATATATGTAGGTGTTCAGGTACCAGACCGGAGCTAGGAGCGTGGGTTAGACTCCCCTTTTTGTCAAGCCAACTATTGTGCCTCACCGTGAGGTTCCAAGCCTGCCAAGCTATGGCTTAGGGGTGTTTTATTTCCCCCGTCTGTCTCTGCATCTGTATTGTAATAACTGTTGAGACTGATACTGTACTGTTTATCAGGGATTAGGTCCTTGTTTTGATTGACTGTGAATGTTGTACATACTGTTTTGTCATATGTATGAAAATCTTTTTGCATACAGACTGTCACAGCTCATTGGACATTGTTTAATTACTGTATTGGCTTCCGCCATGCCCCTGTACTCTGTATTACTGTATTACTGTTAAGCAGGCCTTCGGTAATCTCGGATTACTGGCCGGTTACGGTACTAAACCCATAGGGGCGGGTTTGGGTCGTGACAGAGTGGTATCAGAGCGATACTTAACCACGAGTTATACCGCACACACGTGTCCAAATGAGCTATAAGGTGTCCTAGAAAAGCAATTAGGGCATCGCATGAGCATGAAAAGTGTGTGTGGACATGATATGACTATATGTGTTAAAATGTTTAAATGTTTATAGTATGCAACTTCCTATTTATATATTGCTCTGTTGCATATAGTGAAATGGATAATGCAAATACTACTGATGGAACTGAATCATCTGAGGCCAGAATGGCCAGACTGGAAAGAACTGTTGAATTATTAACTGAAGCCTTAAGGCAACAGCAACAACAGAACCAACAGCCCCCACCTCCTCCTCCGGTACAGCCGGAACAGAATGTTAATGATGGGGATATAATTGCTCTCACCCAGAAGTTCAGCAAAATGAAACTGCCGTCCTTTCAAGAAGGGCTTGAACCATTAAAGGCCGAAGCTTGGGTTCTTGAGACAGAAAAATTGTTTGAGGTGTTTCCGTGCTCTGAAGCACATAAAGTACTGTTAGCTACCTTCACCTTGCAAGAAGAAGCTAGAAGGTGGTGGATGCTAATCCGTGACACAAACACCGTTATGACATGGGCTCAGTTTAAGGAGTCCTTTTTCGAAAAGTATTTCCCTCAGTATGTCAGGGACAGAAAAGTAACTGAATTTGAACAGCTGAGACAGGGGACTATGTCTGTTGCTGAATATGAAACAAAGTTTACTAAACTTGCCCGTTATGCACCACACATGGTTGATACTGATTACAAGAAGGCCAGAAAGTTTGAGGGCGGCCTTAATGTTGCAATACTGGACAGAATAAATGTTTTAAAGCTACCGAACTATGTAAATGTTCTTGACCGAGCATTGATGGCCGAGTCGAACATCGAGGCACTGAAACAAACTGAAACACCAGCGTCTGAATGGCGTGGTAAAAGGTAGGGTTTTAAGTTCAAGAAAGGCAAAAAAACAACCCGTTGAACAAAAAGCAAAATACAGGGTCAACGACTACTTCTAGTCAAGGGAACCGGTCTATACCGCCCTGTTCCGAATGTGGTAAGAACCATAAAGGAGTTTGTTATAAAATCTCTGGTGCTTGTTACAGGTGTGGCAAGGTGGGCCACATGGTTAAAGATTGCCCTTCCACTGCTCTAGGCAATAGTAAAGCTGCAGGCAACACCGCAGCATCAACTGTTGCACCAAAACCGAACCCCAAGCTACCGGGAAAGAGCCTATGAGGCAGGGCCGAGTGTTCGCCCTAGTACCGGGAGATGTACAAAATACTGAGACCATTGTGTCAGGTATCCTCTCTATTTGTACTCAAAATGCTTATGTACTGATTGATTCGGGGTCTACACATTCATATGTATCGCATGCTTTTTCGCGAAAATTGAATAGACTCTTAGAACCCATGAATTATCTGTTAGCTGTATCATCACCCGTTGGGGGATCCATGACTTGTGCATTATATGTACCCTGCTTGTGAAATTATTGTTGGAGATGCACATCTGTATATTGATTTACTGCCTCTGAACATTGATCATTTTGATGTAATATTGGGAATGGACTGGTTAACAAATATCATGCTACCATAGACTGTGTAACAAAACAAGTTGTTTTCCGTCCACCTGGTTGCCTGAATTTGTGTTTAATGGAATGGAGTGGTACCTCCCCCGTATTTGATTTCATCTGTAAAGCTGTTAAATTGATTAGAAAAGGTGTAAGGGTATTTCTGTTCTGTATTGACTGTACCTACTGATGTTAAAACTGATGTGAACTGTATTCCTATAGTCAGAGAATTCCCAGATGTTTTTCCAGATGATCTGCCAGGGGATTTGATTGATAGGGATTGAGTTCACCGTTGATGTGATTCCGGGTACACAGCCAATATCTAAAGCTCCTTACCGAATGGCTCCGACTGAACTGAAAGAATTGAAAGCGCAACTGCAAGAACTGTTAGATAAGAAGTTCATCAGGCCTAGTACTTCACCGTGGGGCGCACCTGTCTTGTTTGTGAAAAAGAAAGACGGCTCACTGAGACTTTGTATTGACTACCGTGAACTGAACAAGGTAACTGTGAAAAATAAATACCCATTGCCTCGTATTGATGACTATTTGATCAGTTACAAGGTGCTCAAGTTTTCTCTAAGATTGATCTCAGATCCGGATATCATCAGTTGAAAGTTAAACCAGAGGACATTGACAAAATGCTTTTCGAACGAGGTATGGACATACGAATTTTTAGTTATGCCTTTCGGAGTTACCAATGCACCTGCTGCATTTATGGACCTCATGAACAGAATCTTTAAACCATTCCTCGATGACTTTATTGTTGTATTCATAGATGACATTCTGATTTATTCCAAAAGTATAGCAGAACATGAAATCATCTGAGACTTGCCCTACAGACCCTAAGAGAACAGAAACTCTATGCTAAACTGTCTAAATGTGAATTTTGGCTTGATCATGTTATGTTTTTGGGCATGTTGTTAGCAAGGATGGAATTTCAGTTGATCCATAAGAAAATCGAAGCGGTAGTAAACTGGCCTAGACCAACAAATGTTACAGAAGTCCGAAGCTTTTTGGGTTTGGCTGGATA
>JAPPVO010004180.1:0-18915 GCA_030407325.1 Camellia japonica | reverse complement strand
GGGACAAGTTTTACAAAAAATAAAACTGCCTAACAATGTGCAATATGCTACAACTACTAGTAAAAAGGTAAATAAAATAGGGAACAACTGCATCAATGCTCTCAAGAGCAAGAATGAGAGGGCCCTCTTCGTCCTCTTCTGCGGAACAGCCTCTGTACATCATCACTATCATCTGAGCTGGGGCTGCCATCCTCCGAAAACCCTCCTCAGCCTCATCTCCTCTCACTACCGGAACTAGGATCAGAGCCACCCTCTCTGTTAGCAGATGTCTCTGACTGGGGATCTGCAGCCTCCTCCGCCTCCTCGCTGGGCTCCTCCTCTATGATGTGCGCCCTGCGTCTGCCTCGTCCGCGAGACGACTCCCCTTTCCCAGCCCCTCAAGAAGGTCTAAATGGCCCAGTTCCTCGGGAAGGCCCAGATGGCCCAGGCTGTGGCCTGGTATACTATCGGCAGCATCTGAAAAGAAAGAATGCATTTTAATACATCAGCCAAAATATGTGTATCAGATGCAGATGCAAGAAAACTACATGAAGTGGGCGCATGCAGGTACAGTGCGTAAATGTGGTGTGTCAGACATGATCTACACAGGCAGCCTATCAATGTAGTAAAATGTTCAAGATCAGCATGTCATCAGAAGTATGATAAATGCAAGAAAACTAGAGGGTACCTAGACACCCATGAAGGACAACTGCGCCTCTCTCCGTAGGACCATGCCCTCAAGTGAGGCTACCATCCCGAGCACCTCATCCATGTACTCCCTGGGTGGCTGCAGATACAAGCTCAAGTCATCAATGAATAAACAAATGCCAAAGTATCTGTGTGATAAAACAGAAAACAGCAAAACATACCGGTGGTGAGTCAGGGTCACTGACATATCGGTGGTCAGGCATAGGAGGCTCTATCGGGATCGGGTAGGAAGTCCCATATCGCTATCCCATCAACTTAGTCGGCATATCTGGCCATCTAGGATGATGATGAGTCGAAGGAATCGAGGGAACCAATCCATCCCCGCCTCTAGATGTGCCAGCCCTGCTGGTGGAAGGGGCATCTGCAGTCCGAGCCCGGCTCGATGAAGGCATACACAGCAGATCTCCTCGTCGGAGTACGGACCCCCATAAGTAGGGCCAAATGAACCGAGCTGTTCGTGAACAGGCTCGGCTCGGCTCGGTAAGGGCTTCGGCTCGGCTCGTTTAGTAAACGAGCCGAGCTTGAGCTTGAATTATTGGGCTCGTTTCGTTAACGAGCCGAGCTCGAGCTCGCATGTGTTCGGCTCGGTAGGCTCGGCTCGTTTATCTTTAATTAAATTAATAATAAATATAATATATTATTTATATATTAAAAATATATAAATATATATATAAATATAATATAAAAAAATTTTTTATATATTAAATATATAAATAATATTTTTTATTTAAATATTTATATTTAAATAATTAAATAAATTAAAAAAAATTTATCGAGCCAAGCCAAGCCGAGCTCGAGTTCGATAAAAATTAACGAGCCGAGCCGAGCTCGAGCTCAATAAACGAGCTCGATAACTTAACGAGCCGAGCTCGAGCCCAGCAAAGCTCGGCTCGGCTCGGCTCGTTTGCAGCCCTACCCGTAAGTGGAGGCATCAAGTATGTGTGACGATAGGTCGCATACTCCCCATGCTCTAAGTGTAAGAATGCATCGGTACCCTGCATAGCATCAACGACATCCTGGGGAGAAAGCCTATCAGCGGTCCGCATATCGTCTGGAGGCGCTGAAGGAATGTCCTGATCAGGGTAGCCCCATACCTGATGCAAGAAGCGATCTCCCAAAAACCAGGCCCTACCAACTGGTCCCTCAAATAGGATCCTATACCGAGAGGGCCCCCATGCTCCGGCAAACTGGAATCGGAGCTCTTTACCTAAAGGCGCCCAAGGCTGCCATGTGATCTGCGGATAACCAATGCATAAGCTGATCAGAAATTGTGTATGTGCAAGATAAATCAAAGATTGTAAACATAAAGAACTGAGAGTTCTGAAATACCTCTGACGATCGCACTGTATCGAAGTACTGCCCGCAGGTAGAGGAAAGACTCCCGAGGCCTCGGCCGGTGCTGGCCTCGAATACAAGTGAATATGGGGTCACGAGGGGCACCTCCACCTCAAGCTCTGGGGCTAATGTCGGGAAGTATACGTAGACCCATAACTGTGAGAAACAGAGCAATAGCCATCAGAATACAGAATGCTGAGTGCAGGATGTAAATACAAAATGCTGAGAGCAAAGTACAAGGTACAGAATGTAAAGTGCGCTGTGTGTGCAATGAACAAGTAATGAGAAGCAGAAATGCAAATCAGGAAGGCAGAAAGTACCTCCCAGGCTCTCCAATAGCCACCGACCATGTTCCTCCGTCCACAGGAGGTCGCGCTCATATAGCAGTAGAGAGTAGCCAGGCTGGCGCCACCCCAATCATATCGGCTGACCTGCGATAGGTCCATCAGAGCGCTCAAAAGATATAGCCCGACGGTGTTCCCCCTATCGGCGAACAGAGTGGTCCCGAAAAGGAACATCAGAAATCCACGGGTATACTGTGCCACATCCTCAGGAGTCTCAGGCTCCATCTCCGCCCTCCTGAAGTGGGAAGAAAACCAGGTGTATCGGACTCTACCCGAAGATCGGTCAACTGGCGGGCGAGCCCCCAATAAGTATATCCAAGCGACCTCCCACTGGCTCATATCCTCGTTATATGGGATAGCCCAGCCTCCCACATCAAGGCCCGTCAGTACGGCGAAGTCAAATGGGGTCATGGTCAAGTCCCCGGTGGCAGAGAAATGGAAGGAGTTGGTGGTGTCCCACCATCTCTCTACCAAAGCACCCATCAGTGTCCTACTAGCAGGACAACGGGAGATCCCAGCGCAAAAAGGCCCAAACCCTGCCACGTCAACCAAATCCCGGACGGCCTCCGGAAGCTCAGCATACCACTCTCTCGCCGTGATAGAGCCATATCCTCGCGCAGCGCGAGAAGTCACCTGCATTCAGGATGAACACATGTATTTAGTTTCAGAATGAAATGAATAAGCTGCGTGCAAATGAAATGAATAAGCTGCGTGCAAATGAAATGTCTAGGCTGTGTGCAAAATCAAATCAGATTTCAAAGTGTGGGCTGTGTGTTCATCTCAAAGTTTGGGCTGCGTGTTCAACTCTCAATCAGTGTGTGTTGTGTGTTCACCTCAACAACGAGCTGTGTGTTCGACATCAAAGTGTGGGCTGTGTGTTCATCTCAAAGTTTGGGCTGCGTGTTCAACTCTCAATCAGTGTGTGCTGTGTGTTCACCTCAACAACGAGCTGTGTGTTCGACATCAAAGTGTGGGCTGTGTGTTCATCTCAAAGTTTGGGCTGCGTGTTCAACTCTCAATCAGTGTGTGCTGTGTGTTCACCTTAACAACGAGCTGTGTGTTCAACATCAAGTGTTTGGGCTGCGTGTTCAATTCTCAATCAGTGTGTGCTGTGTGTTCACCTCAACAACGAGCTGTGGTTTCAACATCAAGTATTTGAGCTGTGTGTTCAGATTTCAAAATCAGTAGGCTGTGTGTTCATCTCAAAGTTTGGGCTGTGTGTTCAATTCTCAAACAAGTGTATGCTGTGTGCTCACAATCAGAAAAATAGGCTGTGTGTTCATCATCAAAGTTCGAACTACGTGTTCAACGTCAACATCAAGTATTTGAGCTGTGCGTTCAGATTTCAAAATCAGTGGGCTGTGTGTTCATCTCAAAGTTTGGGCTGTGTGTTCAATTCTCAACAAGTGTGTGCTGTGTGTTCACAATCAATATACGGGCTACGTGTTCAGAAAGTCGGAGTGTTTGAACTGTGTGTTCAAGATGCAAACGGAATACGGTGTATAAAAACTAAACATTCAAAACAAGCTGTGAGCTTGAGTGAGCAAATAAACATAGCAAAAGCACAAAAAATACACGGAAAATGCAGAATGCATTGCAGAAAATGTAAGAGTGAAATAAATACCTCTCGTGCCTGGTAAGAGAGGTGGGACCCGGCTCTCGCAAAAGCAGATCCCTAGGCGCTCGATCATCAAAATCAGTGAAGTGGTAGAAAACCGCCTGAGGAAGGACGTGCTCCTGAGGATGATACCTCTCGGGATCAAACGGCCGAACTCTCGGGGGCAAAGCCATAATATCAGGATCATCTCCGGCACCCGGAGGACCTCCACCATGAGGGAAATGACCAGCCATCTCGAAAAATCTGCAAAAAAGAGCAAAAACGAGCAAAATGAGCCAAAATTGGAAAAAGTCAACAAAAGTCAACTCTCGGGAAATGAAAAGTCAACAAAAGTCAACTCCCGAGAAAATCTTCCAAAAATTGAGACAAACTTACCTCAAGTGGTGAAAATGAGAAAAGAAGCGCCGAAATCAAAATTTAATCGGTTCAAAGTGACGAAAACTGAAAGATTTCGCGAAAACAACTTGCGTATGGCGTTGGAAAGCGCGTATAGAGCGCAGATCTGAGGAAGAAAATGGTTTGGGAAGGAGGAGAGAGCAATTTCGAAGCTGGAGTTGTGAGGAAAAGTGCTTTGGATAAGCACATTTAAAGAAAAGAGAGCAAAAGGACCAAACTGCCCCTGGATTTGGGCTAGGTGGCAGGTCGGCCACCTTTTCTGACAGGCCGGCCACCCCACTCCCTCACCCCTGGCCGGCAGCCTCCCCCTTGGACCAAGCACGGCCGGCAGCCTTCCCAACATGGTGTCCAAGGCCTCTGCAAATTTTGGTGATGATTGGAGTCCCTGGCACCCGAGAAAGTACAAGGAAAGTGCACTTTTTGTCGCGAAATCCCTCCGCAAGAACTTCAACTCCAACTTTCAATGTGTGTTTCATCATTACTCACCGAGAGCAAGATGTATCCTTTTTGAATACGTTGTGACCTTTTCGGGAGGTAAACCGGAGGTCACGATTGAGCCATCTTCGTCGAAACTCGCATTGCTTTGCTCGTTGTTTCGTTTCGAAATGTGCATTCGAGTTTACGCTTATCCTGCATTGTTATGCACGTCACTTGCATTCTCATGCACACCATTTGCACTGTTCTGCACGTTTCACGAGTATTGTCATACCCTTGTGCTTAACTTGCGTTGTCGCGCGTGTCGCTTCTCGTATTGCGATGCACTCACCCATCGACATCACGTTTGTCTGCATTCGATGTCACGTTGAACAAATGTTGTTAAATATGTTGTGCTTGTTGAGTTTCTTTCTTTTGCAGGCACGATATTGTATGTACGGTTCATTTGAGGCTGGTGCGACCAGACGAGCCGCACAGGTATTGTACCTTCTCCGTGTGAGACATGGTGAGAATCCGATGATTCTCCGCATGCTTCAACTGCATGAAATGTAGTATTGCTTTGCATTCTTGCTTAAAACTGTTGCATCTATTGTGAATATTTGCTTCATTACAGCCTGCTGCTTCGCATGATCATTGAGTTACATTCGGCTTTGTGCATATCGCTTTGCATTTTGCCCCCTGCCTGCGGGCACGCCTGCGGGCACATCTTTGTTTATCTCGCCTGTTTGTCTAAGTCTTCGGCCTTGTCAAAAATGGGTCGTCTCTGGGCTTTGACATTCACTCTCGTCACTTATGACTTTCGAGTTCTGTCAAAGAGGGGAAACTGTAGACACCCCATTTTTGACCGACCTTAAGACTCAGACGTCACCAATTCAGCGCTCGGTGATGTTGCATATTGTGCTCGTTCAGAGGTTTCAGAGTGTTGGCTGCGAGCCTTGCCTCCGGACTTCCGGACTCTTTTGTGCTTTGCCTCGGTTTGTGAACCAGGTCCCGTTTTTCTCTGTTTTCTCTTCCCAAAGGGAGTGAGAGGTCTCGTAGACCATCTCTCAGTGGCTGTAGGCTACGTTTCGTGGTCGTAGGCCACTTTTCCTGTTTGGAGCCCGGTTCCCGATTTTCGGAGCCGTCGGCCGTGTGCCTCGGTTTGGGACCGCTCAACCACCTCCGTTTGCTCCGGTTTTTGGCATACACCTTATTTCCCTCCTTTAGAGGGACACTGTGGCTCGAGAGACCAACTTCGTGGTCAAACGCCACCTCCGGTGCTTAACAGTCAGTTTTCGGGGCCCCGGCCTGCGCGTTTTGGCCCCGAACCTTCGTTTTACATCGGTTTGGGTTCATTTTTGGCGGAGACCTTATTTTCATTGTTAGGAAGGTTGTAGAAGGGTAGGAGGCCAGCAATTGTTCTGAAGACCAGCTTTATTCCTTCATCGCTCTTTATCGCCCGTTTTCTTCGCTAAAAAGCTGACTTTTTCCATTCCCGGGCCACTTTTTCTGACTTTCCTTCACACCATTGTGTTGTACACACCTAGGAGGCCACCAATTTGGATAGGCTGGCCATCAACTCTTTCCGACCCTTTTGAACCCCTATAAAAAGTTGGTTTTTCTCTCTCTTGGGTTACATTTCCTGGTTTTTCTCCACATAGCTGTGTTGTGCACACATGGGAGGCCACCTTTTTGGGGTGGCTGGCCACTAATCATTGTTGACCCTTTTGACCCTGGCCGGCCGGCCAAGGGAGGTGGCCGGCCGGCCACCTGAACCTTCTGAACCTAGCCGGCCAAATTCCTCTCTCCTGGTTCCTTACAGCTGTGCCAGCTGTTTTGACCCAAACCCCTGCCCGGGGATCTGCCCTTTTGGGGGGGAAATTTGAATTTGTTTTCCCCCCATTTCTCCACCCCTCTCCCTCTATATAACTAGCCTCTCCCCTCCATTGTTAAGGGTTAGAAAAATCCATTGGAGCTCTTGCATTAAAGCCTCCCTCTCTCTCTACTCCAAGCCTCAAAATACCCTTGCTCCTACACCATTTCTACACCAACTCATAGCCTATCAACCCACACTCCATTCCAGCAACTTGAAGGCTATTTTCAGAGGTTAGGAGTACACTTTCTTAGACCAAAAGCTACTGAAGACTTGTGCTACAAGGGTGAGTCTCATTTCCCTCTTTTTTTGCCCTATTTTGCATGCTATCTTAGCTTTTGTTGCTTACATTTTTGGGCTCCGACTTGAACTGTAAATAGTCATATTTTAAGCTCATCTCCATGTTTGATTAAGGACCTCTTGTTGTTTGAGGTCTCCTACTACCTCTTGTCTCTCTATCCCTCTTTTAGGCCTATTTTTGCATGATATACTAGCCTTGTTTTTGAGCATTTCTGGGCTCCAAGCCAAACTGTAAAATGTCTTGTTTTGAGCCCCTCTTCAACTTTGTTGAAGGGCTCTCCTCTGTTTGAGGCCATCTACTACCACTTGTCTCCTATCTCTCTTTATAGGCCCATTTTTGCATGATAGTTTAGCCCTACTTGTGCTTATTTTCGAGACTTGATATAAACTGTAAAGTGCTTTTTTTTAGCCCCTCTTCAACTTTGTTGAAGGGCTCTTTGCTATCTGGGGTCAGCTACTGTCCCTTGTCTCTAATCTCTCTTGTAGGGCCATTTTTGCATGATAGATTAGCCCTACTTGTGTTCATTTTTTAGAGTTATCATAAACTGAAAAATATCTTATTTTAATCTCATCTTCAAGTTTGTTTAAGGTCCCATTTTTGTTTGAGGTCATATGCCTCCTTGTATGCTTGATTGTCTCTTATTTTGAGCCTTACACCTAAGCTCTTGTTGCATGCTTTGTTTGGCCATCTAGCCACTGAAATTCAGTGGATTTTCAGTGGCTAACACACTGTTTTGAGCCACCAAATCAGAGGGGGATGACCCCCCTCTCACCTTGACTTGTTTGATGGTCATTTTGGCCTTCCAAAGGGACCCCTCTTTGCATGTTTCTTAGCCACTTTTCAGGCCCAATTTGGTGAGTTTTGGAGCTATCATATTTGATTTTTAGAGTTGTTTGTGCCATGCTAAGTGTCCATCTTGTATGTGCTTAATAACCCCTTTGTATGCCTTCTAAAAGAACCCATCATTTGCGCATGTGTTGGCTGCATTTTAGAGGTTATTTGGGCATGTTTTGGCATGTTTTATTCACTGTTTTTTGTTGGTTTGATGAGTTCTCACTTGCTTCATATACGTACCATGTAATCCATGTTTGATAGTCAAAATTGCATGCTATGTTAGGCCATCTTGCTAGCATCTTTTGGCCATGCTTTGAACTAGAATGTTCATGTTTTGAGACTGCCTTGGTTCTGTCTTTATGCCTCATGATCAAATAATGCATACTTTGTATAGCTATAGGTCAATGCATGTGCCTAGTCTTGTGTTTCGAGACCATTCCATGCATCGGGTGCCATGTTTCCATGTTTCGAGGCCATTTTGCATCACATTTCAGTGCTGGAACTTGCATGTTCTGTATGCCATATTTCGTGCCTTGCCATGCCTTGTTAGAGTGGCATTTGTGCCTTAGGGTCGGCCCTCGGTTTGCGTGCATACGTGTACGCATTTCGAGTGTCTCATTTTCATCTAATGGCCACTGATGTGAGTGTGGCTGAGGTCCACTCATGTTGGCGTAAGTCCATCATGCATTGTGTATGCCATTTCATTTCATAGCATTGTGTATGCTAGGTTACATGTTAGAACATTGTGTATGTCGTGTTACATCGAGCATTGTGTATGCCATTTCATAGTATTGTGTATGCTAGGTTGTATATTAGTTGCATTCATGCATGTCATGCATATTGCATTGTGTTTGGGATAGGAGTTAGCCCGAGCACGGGAAACGAGGGACGTTTCGTACTTTGAGTGACAGAACGTGTCTCAATTCCCAGTCACCGACACTCCGGATCATCCATGATAGATTCTCGGTCTTGTTGTGTTTATATGTGTATTCATTTCACATTGAGTTGTGCAAATCGACTCCTCGGCCATCATGCATCGAGATGCGTGATTAGTGGCACGAGGACCGAGGTATGCATACATATGTGAAAATACTTTGCCAAGCCCCTGTAGACACCCCATTTTTGACCGACCTTAAGACTTAGACGTCACCGATTGAGCTCTTGGTGATGTTGCATATCGTGCTCGCCCAGAGGTTTCAGAGTCTCGGCCGTGAGCCCTGCCTCCGGACTTCCGGGCTTTTCTGTGCCTTGCCTCGGTTTGCGAACCAGGCTCGGTTTTCTCTCTTTCTTTTCCCAAAGGGAGGGAGAGGTCTCATAGATCATCTCTCGGCGACCGCGAGCTACATTTCGTGGTCGTAGGCCATTTCGCCCATTTCGGAGCCGTCAGGCCAAGTGCCTCGGTTCGGGACTGCCTAACCACCTCCGTTTGCTCCGGTTTTTGGCATGCATCTCATTTACTCCCTTTTGAGGGACACTGTGGTCCGAGAGACCAACTTCGTGGTCGAACACCCCTCCCGGTGCCCAACAGTCGGTTTTCGGGACCCCGGGCTGGGCGTTTCGGCCCCCGAACCTTCATTTTGCATCGGTTTGCGTTCATTTTTGGCAGGGACCTCTGTTTCATCACCAGGAAGGTCATAGAAGGGTGGGAGGCCAATAATTGTTTCAGCAACCAGTTATATTCCTTCATCGCCCTCCGTCGCCCGTTTTCTCTCACTTCAAAGCCAATGTTGACCACCCTTGGGCCATTTTCTTGCACCCTAAACCCCATATTTGTGATGTACACATCTGGGAGGCCACCAATATTTGGTGGCCGGCCAGTAATTACTTTTGAACCCCTTTGAAAAGTGGGTTGTTCTCTCTCCTGGTTCACTGTTTCCAATTTTTGACCACAGGGTTGTGTTGAGAACACAAGGGAGGCCACCAATCTGTGGTGGCCGGCCACTAATTTCACTTGGCCTTTTTGACCCTTGGCCGGCCAGCCATGGGGAGGGTCGGCCGGCCACCTTCAAGCCCAATAACCAGCCGGCCAGAATCCTTACAGCAGGTACAGTCCAAATATGCATCTCTTTTCCCTCCAGATTTTGTATCCCGGGGGCCATTTTTTTGGGGGAAAACTTGAATTCATTTCCCCCCCATTTTCCCCCCATTTCTCCCCCTCTCTTGCCTATAAAACCAGCCTCCCAGCTCTGGTTTAAGGGTTGGAAAAATTTGCCTTGAGCTCTTGTATTGCACTTTCCTCTCTCCCTTACTTTAATCCTCCAAAACATCTAAGTCCTACACCCTTTTCTACACGACCACCTAGCACCACACCACCACCTCCATTCCAGCCACTTGGAGCAGCCTTCCAGAGCTTAGGAAGCAACATTTCTTGGTCCAAAGGTTGTCAAAGAGTTGGTCTTCAAGGGTAAGTTCTTTTCTCCCCTCTTTGACCCTTTTCTTGGTTCATATCTTAACTCTTTGTGCTTGCATATTTGGGCTCCGACCCTAACTAGAAATAGGCTTATTTTGAGCCATATTCCATGTTTGATTGAGGGCCTCTCACTGTTTGAGGTCTCCTTGTTGCACTTGCTTCATTATCTCCCTAATATGTCATTTTCTTGTATGTTGTTTTTGGCCTATATGTAAACTGTTTTGAGGCATATTGTAAACTGTGAAGTAGCTTATTTTGAGCCCTTCTTCAACATTGTTGAAGGGCTCATCACTGTTTGGGGCCTCCTTTTGTCACTTGCCTTTATATCCCCCTTTTTGGCCCCATTTTTGCATGATTTGTTAGCCTCTTATGCTTCTGTTTTTGGACTTTGGTCCGAACTAAAAATGGCTTTATTTTGACCCTCTCTTCATGTTTCATTAAGGGTCTTTTACTGTTTGAAGTATCCTTTTTATACTTTGTGTTATAGCTCTCTTTTTGGCCTTATCTTGCATAGTGTTTTGAGCATACTTGTACACTGTTTTGGCTCTGATCATAAACTGTAAAAAGTCATATTTTAGGTCCCTCTTTAACTTTGTTGAAGGACCTTCATCTTTTTGGGGCCAGCATGTATCACTTACTTCTTTGTCCTCCTTTAGGCCCACTTTTTTGCATGAGGGTTTTGCCATACTTGTGTCTGTTTTTGTGGTTTGTGGTAAACTGTAAAACACCATATTTTGGGCCCCTCTTCAACATTGTAGAAGGTCCCTTCTCTGTTTAGGGTCAGCAGCTGTCACTTGCTTCATTATCTTGCTTTCGGGGCTGTTTTTGCATGCTAGTTTAGCCCCATTTGCGTTCGTTGTTTGGCCTTGATTAGAACTGTGAAAATGCTTATTTTTGGGCTGTCTTGATTCTGTCTTCACATTCCATGTTCAAATAATGCATGCATTGCATAGTCATAGGTCATTTCGTATGCCTAATTCCATGTTTCGGGACCTATTCCATGCATCGGGTGTTGTTTTGCCATCTCTCGAGGTTGTTTTGCATCACTTATTGCCTCTGAAATTTGCATGATAGTATGCCATATTCCATGCTTTGCCATGTCATGTTAGAGTGGCATTCGTGCCTTAGGATCGGTCCTCGGTTTGCGTGCACGTATGCACGCATTTCGAGTGTCTCATTTTCATCTAATGGCCTCTTATGTGAGTGTGGCTGAGGTCCACTCATGTCGGTGTAAGTCCATTACGCATTGTGTATGCCATTTCATTCCATAGCATTGTGTATGCTAGGTTGTATGTTAGCGCATTGTGTATGCCATGTTACCTCGTGCATCATGTATGCCGTTTCATAGCATCGTGCATGTTAGGTTGTATCTTAGTTGCATTTCATGCATGTCATGCATATTGCATTGTGTTCGGGATAGGAGTTAGCCCGGACACGGGAAACGAGGTGTGTTTCGTACTCCGAGTGACGGAACGTGTCTCAATTCCCAGTCACCGACACTCCGGATTATCCATGATGGAGTTAGGTTTTAGTTGAGTTTTCATGTGCATTCATTCATATTGAGTTGTGCAATTCGATTCCTCGGCCATCATGCATCGAGATGCGTGATTGGTGGCACGAGGATCGAGGCATGCATACATTTGTGAAAATACATTGCCATGCCCCTTTCTGCTCTCTGTTGCAGCAAATCAAGAATCAGCAGTCTTCCGAGACTTGGCGCGCTTTCCAAAAACCATTGCAAAACAGAGGCTAATTGGGGCATCACAGTGGATTTCCGCGCAAAGGCAACCCGGACATGCATCATTCATCATCTGAAGAAGAGTCAAGACAGTCCCTGGCTTGCATGCCAATTTATTCTTTTCTTAGTTAATTTGTTAATTAATTAGGAATTTGTACATATTTTGGACTGTATTATTTATTTGGACTGTACTATTCGGGACTATATATTATTCATTCGGACCCTCTGCGCGAGGGCATAATTGTAATAAGTGTGCGTGAGTGTGATGTATGTCTTCCAACCCCACGTCTTTCTTCCTTTTTATTTACCAGCTTATGATGGTTAGATTAGGGCATGTTTCAATTAGCATACAGTATGATAGCATGTTTGCATTCATTCATCTGTCTTGCATGCACCAGGCTCGGCACATCATACTAACTGCATCTGTATTTCAATTCCAACTTGAATACTTGATAGCTGTAGCATTCCATATGCCATGTTTAGAATAGCCGAGCCTGCTATAGTTGCATTATTGCATGTGTTGCATTACGCATTTCTGTATAATTAGGATCATGCATGATTTCTAACATATCTTCTGTTTTGGCTTGGAGTACTCGGTGAGTTTTTATGCTTTAGCATCCTTGCATGCGTGTGAGTGACTGCCATGAATAGCATGCTTACCATGAGGCTAACTGCTTATGTGATATAACTGCCTGAATGCCTGTGGGTGAAGGTTGGGTTATTTGAATTGGAACAAATCATCAACTGTGAGTTTTAAGCCCACTAGATAGTGGCAAAACCATGTTTTCTAAGCCCACCCGAGGGTGGCAAAATCTGCATTTTAAGCCTACTTGCGAGTAGCAAACCATCTTTCAAAAAAACAAACATGAAATGTTTCGTTCCAATTCAGGCGACCCGGTCTATACTTGTATGTTGTGCGCATCACATAGTAAATCTAGGCTAATAACCGGAATAAGAGCACACAATGTTTTCAAAACTAGATATCATGGTTAGTAGAGGCCGATCTTTGATCGGGTGAGCGGGGGTGCTCACGAAGTGACCTTCTCTAATCGTACCCAAGTTCCCGAGCCGAGGCAACTTTGGTGATGACGGACACGTGGCCTTAGGAAACGAGTCAGGGTTTCCTAAATTTCCCAAAATAAAATATTTAGGTGGCGACTCTGTATTTGGCAAAGCAGTCCATGTTTGGCACTTCTTTCAAAAATCTGTTTTCTCAAAACGATTTGCCGGATTTGGACTCTTTGGTTCAGATTACGAACCGTGACAAAATTCGAGTCCGAGCTGTAGCGAGGTCCCCCCGCGGGCCTGTTTACAGCCCCTTTCTTGCTCTCTGTTGCAGCAAATCAGAAACCGGCAATCTTTTGGGGCTTCGCGTAATATTCCAGGCTTAAATGTAAACATAGGCTAATTGGGGCATCGCAATGGATTTCCGCGCAAGGCAACTCAAACATGCATCATTCATCATCCGGAGCAGAGTTGAGGCAGTCCTGGCTTGCATGCTAATTTACTGCTTTCCTAGATTAATTTGTTAATTAATTAGGATTTTGTATTTATTCGGACTATAGTTATTTATTCGGGACTGTATATTATTTATTCGGACCCTCCGAGCGAGGGCAATGTTGTAATAAGTGTGTGTGTGTGTGATGTATGTCTTCCAACCTTACGTCTTTCTCCCTTTTATTTACCAGCTTATGATGGCTAGAATAGGGCATGTTTCAATTAGCATACAGTATGATAGCATGTTTGCATTCATTCATCTGTTTTGCATGCACCGGGCTCGGCGCATCATAACTCACTGCATTGTATTTCAATTCCAAGTTGAATACTCGTTAGCTGTAGCATTCCATATGCCATGTTTAGAATAGCCGAGCCTATCTTAGTTGCATTTCGCATGTGTTGCATTAGGCATTTCTGTATAGTTAGAATCATGCATGGATTTCTAACATATCTTGTTTTGGCTTGGAGTACTCGGTAAGTTTTTATGCTTTAGCATCCTTGCATGTGTGTGACTGACTGTCATGATAGCATGCTTACCATGAGGCTATATGCTTATGTGATATAACTGCCTGAATACCTATGGATGAAGGTTGGGTTGTTTGGATTGGGACAAATCATCAACTGTGAGTTTTAAGCCCACTAGATAGTGGCAAAACCATGTTTTCTAAGCCCACCCGAGGGTGGCAAAATCTGCATTTTAAGCCTACTTGCGAGTAGCAAACCATCTTTCAAAAACAAACATGAAATGTTTTGTTCCAATTTAAGCGACCCGGTCTATACTTGTATGCTGTGCGCATCACATAGTAAATCTAGGCTAATAACCGGAATAAGAATGCATAAGGTTTTCAAAACTCGATATCATGGTTAGTAGAGGCCGATCTTTGATCGGGCGAGCGGGGGTGCTCACGAAGTGACCTTCCCCAATCGTACCCAAATTCCCGAGCCGAGGCAACTTTGGTGATGACGGACACGTGGCCTTAGGCAACGAGTCAGGGTTTCCTAAATTTCCCAAAATAAAATATTTAGGTGGCGACTCTGTATCTGGCAAAGCAGTCCATGTTTGGCACTTCTTTCAAAAATCTGTTTTCTCAAAACGATTTGCCGGATTTGGACTCTTTGGTTCAGATTAAGAACCGTGACAATTTGAGTCCTGAACTGTAGTGAGCCCAAAATGAACGGAACGGGACTCACCCTCCCGGGGCTTTCGGGGACGTCTACAACAGTTTGGCATTATCTCGCTTCCTTTTGTTTCTTCGACTCCGCAACTTGCTGATTTCTTTGTAAATACAGAAGCAAGGAACCCCAAAAAAAGCATTTTACAGTTTAAAGTATGGCAAACAGTGAGCACAAGTGGGACTAAATTAACATGCAAAAATGGCTCCGCAAGGGAGGTAATGAAGCAAGTCACAAATGCTGGCCCCAAACAGAGAAGGGGCCTTCTACAATATTGAAGAGGGGCCAAAAATATGATGTTTTACAGTTTATGACAGGTCCCAAAAACAGATACAAGTATGCCAAAATCTCATGCAAGAAATAAGGCCAACAAAGGGGCAAAGAAGCAAGTGTGCATGGAGGTCTCAAAAAAGTGAGGGCCCTTCAACAATGTTGAAGAGGGACCCAAAATAAGGCTTTTACAGTTTAGCACCAGCCCCAAAACAGTATACAATAGGCTCAAAATATCATGCAAAATGAGGCCATCAAAAGGGCTATAACATGAAGTATACAAAGGGTGTCTCAAACAGCCATAGACCCTTAATGAAACATGAAGAGAGGGTCAAAATAGGGCCATTTTCAGTTCGGACCAAAGTCCAAAAATGAGAGACACAATAGGCTAATAAATCATGCAAAAATGGGGACCAAAGAGGGGTACAATGGCAAGTGGTACATGGAGGTCCCAAACAGTGGTGAGCCCTCTTCAATGTTGAATAAGGGCTCAAAATAAGTCTATCTACAGTTTACATCATGCTCCAAAACAGATTACACATGAGCCAAAAATACTATGCAAAATTATGGCATAAAGAAGGGTAATGAAGCAAGTGCAAGATGGGGGTCCCAAACAGGGTAAGACCTTAATGAAACAGAAAAATGAGCTCAAAAAATGACATTTCCAGTTATGGCCGGAGCTCAAAACAGTAAGCAAAGAGGGCTAAGAAATGGTACAAAAATGAGCTAGAAAAGGGGGAAATGGTGCTTACCCTTGAAGACCAAGCCTTGGCTGCCTCTTGGACTGAAAAATGGTGCCTCCTAGCCTTTTAGAAGAGCTCCAAGCTGCTGGAAATGGAAGTGGTAGTGTAGTGCTAGGTGGTGGTGTGAAAAAGGGGTAGAACTTGGTTGTTTTTTAGGGATTAAAGAGAGAGATGGAGGGAGGTATGTATATGCAAGCTCAAGGCAATTTTTCCAACCTTAAACAGGCCTGGGAGGCTGGTTATATTGGCCAAAGAGGGGGAGAAAAGGAGGGAAAAATGGGGGGGAAAACAAGCCAAGTTTCCCCCCAAAAAGTTCCCCCCGGATACAGATTTGGGGGAAAAAAAGTATACAGCTGTAATGTACCACCTGTAAGGATCAAGGCCGGCCAAGTATTGGAGCTGCAGGTGGCCGGCCGGCCACCCCCATGGCCGGCCGGCCAGGGGTCAAAAAGGCCAAGGTGAATTAGTGGCCGGCCACCACAAATTGGTGGTCCTCCCAGATGCCCTCAACACAGCCCTGTGGTCCAAAATTGGAGGAAGTGAAACAGGAGAGAGAACAAGCCATTTTTCAAAGGGGTTCAAAAGGTTCAAATGGAATTATGGCCGGCCATGTGATATTTGTGTCCTCCCAGGTGTGTACAACACAAATATGTGGTTTGGAGCTGAAGAAAGTGGCCTTAGGGTGGTCAACATTGGCTTTGAAGTGAGAAAAATGGGCGTCGGAGGGCGATGAAGGAATATAACTGGTTGCTGAAACAATTCTGGCCTCCCACCCTTCTATGACCTTCCTGGTGATGAAACAGAGGTCCCTGCCAAAAATGAACGAAAACCGATGCAAAATGAAGGTTCGGGGGCCGAAACGCGCAGTCCGAGGGCCCGAAAACTGACTGTTAGGCACCGGGAGTGGTGTTCGACCACAAGTGGGTCTCTCAGACCACAGTGTCCCTCAAAAGGGAGTAAATAAGATGCATGCCAAAAAGCGGAGCAAACGGAGGTAGTTAGGCGGTCCCGAACCGAGGCACACGGCCTGACGCTCCGAAAACGGAACCGGGCTCCGAAATGGGCAAAATGGCCTATGGCCACGAAATGTAGCCTACGGCCACTGAGAGATAGTCTACGAGACCCCTCCCTCCTTTGGGAAAAGAAACAGAGAAAACGAGTCTGGTTCGCAAACCGAGGCAAGGCACAGAAGAGGGTTCGGAAGTCCAGAGGCAGGGCTCACGGCCGAGACTCTGAGAGACTTCTGAACGAGCACAATATGCAACATCACCGAGCGCTCAATCGGTGACGTCTGAGTCTTAAGGTCGGTCAAAAATGGGGTGTCTATAGCACTGTCCACAAAATGGACCAATTATTAGTTGCGGGACATGCCCCTACCCAGCAAGATCAGCCTCAATTTCACGGGGCATGTGTATATGTGCGAGCCCTGCTCATGACTTAAGTGAGTGCCCTTCGGCATCACAATTTCCGGAGTTAGTCCAAGAGCATATGAATGCGGCTTAAGGATTCTCCAACCCGGGTAATGATCCATACTCCAACACATACATCCGGGATGGAGAAATCATCCTAATTTTTCATGGAGACCCCCTTCACAAGGAACTTCTTACAATCCTCCACCACCAAGGCAGAATTTCAATAATTTTGCCAACCAATCATCCTACTGACCACCGCAACCTTATCGACCCCACAACCATACCGTCACCACAACCCCCGCCTGTTCCTCAGGGCAACTCTGCCTTTGAGACTCAGGTGTTGGAAGTTCTCTCAGAAGTTAAGGGGTTAGCACCGGTAGTTCACTCCCACACTCTATTGCCAAGCTAGAGGCCCAATTGGGTCAAATGGCTAACAACATGAATTGAAGAGATGAGGGAAAATTACCAAGTCAAATTGTGGCCAACCCTAAGGGACAATACGGGGTAGAGAGTTCGGCTGGGAATGGAAAGCACCATGAGCAGGTGCAAGCAGTGATTAGTTTGAGAAGTGGGAGGGAGTTAGAGCCTCAGTCAGTTGCGTCTGATGCAACTAGAGCTAAGAAGGGTGACCACGGTGGTACACCCAATGAGAGCAAGGGTGAGGGGGAAACACTAAGAGGGATGACTTAGTCCCACACTTTACATGAGCCTAAGGCACCATATGTGCCTAAGGCACCCTTTCCCCAATGCCTTGATACACCGTCCCCTTTTAATAAGAAGGCGGCATCTATGGAAGCAATGATGGAGGTCTTTAAACAGGTAAAAATCAACCTCCCCCTATTGGAGGCGATTAAGCAAGTACCCTCCTATGCCAAAATTTTGAAGGATCTTGTACGTAAAAGCGTAAATCTAGGACACACGTGTCCCAAAAGGTCCTACTCACGGAGCAAGTAAGCTCCATCTTGTTGAATGACACACCTCCTAAGCTTAAGGACCCGGGTGCCCCAACCATTGCATGCATTATAGGGGGCCATTTCATTGATAGGGCTTTGTTAGATTTAGGGGCTAGTGTCAATTTGTTGCCGTACTCTATGTAAGAGGAATTTGGGCTTGGCGAGTTGAAGTCCACTACTGTCACTCTTCAGTTGGCTGACCGGTCCCTCAAAGTGCCACGGGGCATGATTGAGGATGTGCTAGTGAAGGTTGATAGGTTTTATTTTCTGTCGACTTTTGGTTTTAGATATGGAACCGGTAGCCAGTTCTAGGAAACAAATCCCGGTAATCTTAGGTCGACCTTTCTTGGCTACGGCCAATGCATGCATTAATTGTCGGACCGGGGTTATGGAAGTTTCATTTGGTAACATGCAAGTGAAACTAAATGTTTTTCAGCATCCAACAACCCCATGAGAGAGGGAGTACTTATTTGTAGATGTTGTGGATGAGGTTGTGGAGGAAGTTTTTGCCCTCCATTCTTGTAGAGGACCCTTTAGAGGCTTGTCTAGCTCATTTTGGGTTTGAAAATTTTGATATTGATGGGTTAGTTAAGGAGGTGAATGTCTTGCTTAATGCTTCTTCTACACCGGATTTTTCCTGTAAGTTTTCTAAACAAAACTGTATATTAGATTGCCTTGAACAAAGAATACATCACACAAATATATAGAATGCTAAATCCTAATCCTAAACAAAATACACCACTAATAGAGAATGCTATTAGATATAGAACACTAATACTAATTCCTAATCCTAAAAGGAAAAGGAAAACGAACACTACTATTCTCACACCCCGGCTCAAACTCAAGGTGTTTGAACAGAAAACACTGAGAGTTTGTCAAGAAAAAACCAAAACCGAGCAGTGGTGTGAGTTTTGGTG